>DWAP01002802.1:0-12888 GCA_018230625.1 Heliconius eleuchia | reverse complement strand
TCGGCAGAAAGTGGGGAACGGAGTGTCTTTCACTAAGCTCCCTCTGCCTACCCTGTATTGTGCGGGATACAGCGTGAAGCTGATTTGATTTTTTTGATTTGTTAAAAAATCACTTGAAGTACATCGATAATTTCTTCTCTACAATGCCACATAGGAAGACACATACCTACATACATACATAAATCCAAGAACACATCACCCTCCTTTTAGTTTCACAGTCGGATAAGAGTATACAACCATAAAGCGAAAACTATCGAGTATATTCATTATATCTAGACCTACCTATTATGAATATTTAGAAAAATAAAATCTTTACTTTAGAGAATATGTTAAAAAAGAAATTTTTCATTTAATATATACGTATATTACAAAATCAGGGTGTGCTCGTTTAAGTTATAAAGCAAACACCATCAATATTCTTCAACTCGACCGCCGACATCCATAGTCTTCTAATAATATCTTTGCGGCTACCATTGCCTGCGTTTTTGTGTTAACTTTTTATGACGAGCGTTCTAAAAATGTTCAGTAAGTATGTTTAGTTAACTTGCAATAAATTGTAAGAATAATCAATGAACAGATAAGATAGTTTTTAAATATATAAAAAATATATCAAAATGTTTTAACAGTAAAGGTGTAGTATTGCCCGTGTAGTAGTTCCCTAATTTTCCATCAAATTTTGAAGCATTGCAGATTCAGTCGCATAGCAATTGCACCAGGATATTTTTTCAGCATCAGGCTGTGTCCCGCAGGGTAGGCAGAGGGAACCTAGTGTTAAGACACTCCGTTCCCGACTTCCCGACGAATTTTGGCGGCATGGCGTGTAGAGTAGCGGAATTCAACGCCCGCTCTTTGACTCTAACACCAGAGCGAAGAAATAGAAATATACATTTAAATATTTTTTTTCCTCAAATGGGGATCGAACCCGCAACCGTCACGTTACAGTTACATCCTTGTGCCCCTGGGCCACGACGGCCTTAAAAATATAAAAGTGCAATATTTAATAATAATTAAAACCATTTAATATTGTCACTTCCCCGTTCTGCAAAGGTGAAGGCAACACGCAATACCTTCTGAATCCTCCAGAATTCAGCGGAAACCGTCAAGGAGAAAGGTACCCAGAAAATTAGCAAAACAGACGCATAGAGGATATTGGTAATATTATGTCATCAGTCATCAGTGCCCGACGCCACTCTACTGATGCGGGCACTCGATTACAAATCAATCAGCTGCCTGCTCAACGTCTATTGTAGTATCGAGCTATTCAGAAATCGTGAATCGATTATGTTACACATAATGAAACGTTGATTGTATCGTTTCTTGTTAAATACATTGTATTATATCTCATACAGCTTCCCGCTGTATATTGGATATACAGCGTGAAAGTAGGGTAGATGAAGGAACCGTAGGTGTTAACACACGCCGTTCCCTATTTTTAGTTAAATTTGCGAGGCACTGCCAATGAAAATATCAATACATTTCTTAAGAGTAGGAATCGAACCCATAACCGTCGCGCTTAGTCACATATATATGTATGTAATACATCATATTTTTATGAAATATGAATTGTTAAACAAACATATTTTTTAAATACTTAATGTAATACAAAAGAATAATTTCAAATGCAAATATTCTAAGCTAAACGAATTATCAAGCCTCAAACTCGCGAATGTTAGATACAAACATAACAAATATGTTTTTCGCATTTTTCCTCAAATATAAATAATTTTACAAATTTATTTTCAGGCAACGTTGAAACAACGTATAGTTTGTTATAATAATGTATAAATATTCAAAGGTGTTATTAAAGTCAGATGCATAAATAAACATGGCGTTACATTGCGTTCGCTCTTTGTGGTGATGAGAAAAAGCAATACGAAATCACCGTTAAGCACGTTTTACATTGCAGAATTATATTTTCAAAGGTAAAATCAAGATTTTGATAAAACACGGCGAAACCGTTATGTTTTGAATAGATTGAAACTCTCCGCTTTAAAATAATAGAATTTGCCTTAGAGGCTGAGGTTTTTCATTTGGGCTACAAACAAAAACAAAAAAAAATCCCGATATCTCGTTGCACTCATACATTGCAAAAATGGCAAAATTTAAATCAACTAATTTATTTTAAATTTTATTTAACCAAAAGAATTTATTAATTTACTTAAAAGCAATTAACCTCCAATTCTTTTCAATTCATCTTCCGTATATTCCTCGACAAAACAAAGAGTTTATTAGTACAACTAATAGAATGACTTGCTAACTATTAGTTTTGTTAGTATACATAATCGAAAAGTTATAACTTTTTGGTTTCTTACTTTTTGGTTTCGTAAGCTTTGACCTATTGATATTATATATCTAATTAGATTTTAATTCATAAAAATTAAATCAGCTTCACCCGCAGACAGGTAGGCAGAGGGAACCTGGTTCCCCACTTTCCACCGACTTCTGGCGGCATTGCTTGTTGAGTAGCGGAACTAAACGTCACGATTTACCTCGACACCAGAGCGAAGAAATGGAAATATAAATTTAAATAAATATTTCATTTTTTCGAGTTGGGATCAAACCCACAACCAGATGCGTTTACAGTCACACTTTGTGCCCCTGCGCCACGACTGCCCACATTGTGTATATATTTTATTCATATAATATATAATTTACACATTTTTCCATCTTCACATTTTCTTAGTATTAAATCGTAAAAATCATAATAAATATTCGTCTTGATAAACATAATAAGTGATAGCAACAAGTAAATATGAGACAGAAGAGTCAAATCTTATCAAACAGCATATAGTTATATCGTTAAATATAGATTATAATAATGACTTATATGATAACACTATCAATTTTTTTTATTGTCCTCTACTCGTAATAATTTAAACTATCCCTATACCATAAGAAACAAAACGTAATTTCCCAAGCTTATTTATTAACAGAACATAACATTTTAAGAATTCCTTAGATGCCTTTTTTATAAGATTATATTTTTTCCCGAATTCTGTAGAAGAAGGAGGTTCTCAATTCGACTGTATCAATTCGGCTTCGCCCGCATAACTCCTACTAACTCCTTCATTATGTTGTATTTGGTAGATTATATAATTAATACATTCAATCAATAAAAAAGTGCAAGTATTACTGTACTACGTCGCTGCATGAGAAGATGTCGTAGGCGACAAGGGCGCCTCTTGCGGGACTCGACCCAGGCTTCTGGCCTAAACAGAGCGTTAAATTATTCGAACATTACAATTTCTCGAAAAATATACGCCCAAATTACATGCTATAAAAACCAAATCTTATAAATAAATTAATAATTAAATGAATAAGTTAAGCTCGAAGTTTCAGTATCCATGTGAAATAAAAACTATGAAATATTACCTTGCTATTTTCAATTATTTTTTGTCACAAAATTCTTTATTGTGACTTATTTATAAAAGATAGACAGTGTCGCGGACTTCATTTTAGAAGTAATGAAATTGACTGTTTTGGTACTTGCATAGCTTCATCAACTATTTTTGAAGCGCACACAAAACAAAAAAATATATAAATTCGACCAGTAGTTCGATAGATTTTAGCGTTTGAACAAACAAACAAACAAATTATTCCGCTTTATTATATTAATACAAACTAGTTAAATATTTAAAAATAACTGAAATTGGTCTACATAACGAACGACACATCTGCTTACCAATACAACAGTGGTCCTTTGTAAAGTAATAAACACTCAACAGAACGTCCGAAAACACAGCTCTTGCAGTACATAATATAATAATAAAAATATATATTTTTAAAAATGTTATTTTTTAAAATATTTATGAATAGGACTCCAGTACTCACGCAGTTTAACCCTCACTAACCCCTTCGACACAAACCGGTCTTAGATTACAGACTCGTTTTGCCGCTAACATGTAAATGCAATTTGTTTAATATAGTCCTTTCAGTTAAGAATTTAATATATTTGAACGACCTTAGATCTATGCTAAGATCCATGTGGCCATACAATGTAGGAGTTTTTGTGGATTCTACAAACATAACTGTTAAAGATTTAAAACGTGACGGTTTTGAGTTCAATTTCCATTATTATTATTATCCTTTCATTTGAGTCTCTTCCCTCAACACGTCTCAAAAATTGGTGGCTAAAGTGTAGAACGAAGTGTCAAACATTCGGTTCTCTTTGCTATAAGCGGGATACAGCGTGAGGCTAAAAACAATAATCAGACGCTTGTTAAACGCATGTGACGTTGACGAAAAATTCGTTGTTTTTAATCTAAAAATATCCCAAATTCGTACATATCTCTGGCTTCCTTATAAACAAAAAAAGAAAAGATTATTAATCATACAATTAAATCAAAATAAGTTATTAGAATACCATTCAAGAGTGAAAATCTATAATAGAATAGAATATATCGAGTTAGTTTGTACGTGACGCAATTTCTAAGTACCGGTCGTGGTCGGCGTTAATTTTCTCTATAAACGTCCATGGCGCAGGACACTTTCTTCCACGTAGAGACTTTCCAAGCACATGTTGGTTTTCTATATTTGGACTATGTCAACTCGAATGATGGAAAGGTTAGTTTTTTACGAGGTATGTTGAAACGTGTGTAGATGGCATCTAATATAATTAAAATTAAATATGGTTTTCATAACAAAAATGGCGCACAACAAGCGTGTGACAGATTGTGTTTAATATTTTCATTTATTCTCTCAATCAATCTCAATAATCTGATAACGAGCGCGGCGTTGAGTTCCGCTACTCAAAACGCAATGGTTTCGGAATTCGACGGAAAGTAGAGAACAGAGTGTCTTAACATTAATTAATCACATTTTCAAGTTCCTGCCTACCTATGTACGGGATACAACGTGATATTAAAAAATGGTTGTTAAAATATTTGAAATAGAATTACTATAATGACCATACAATAAAGCTTCTAGTTCACGAATGAATTAATGTTTTAACAATCTTCACTTTACAATTTAATTTATTGTTTTTAATGTAAGCATAGATGAGATAGTGTCCTAACGCTCCGTTCTTCAGTGCCCGCCACAATTCGAGACATCGTGTGTTGACTTGTGGAACTCAACAAAATCAGAATGGAAAACTTATAATTCAATATAATATATTCCCTTAACAGACAATCGAACCTCCAACCATCATCTTTATAGTCAGACACAGCAACACTAGCCACAAAAATCTCTTTTCGTCTACAATTTTTTTACGTTTTATGTAAAAAAAAACATTAAAATAAAAATAAAACCAGAACATTTTGCTCCATTGAAATAAACACAATGTCATAATAACAAATTGTAAATGTCACGGAGCGGCCTTGCCACAATGTGAATTTGTAACAGAAATAACGCTGATTATTTACAATAGACAGTATCCTCAATATGGAGGTCATCATTCTGAAATGTAATACATCTTTCTTTCAACTTAAAGTTAGTAGTAGTTCTTAGGATGCTCCGTTTTCCTTCCGTTCCCCACTTTCCACCAAATTCAACGACGGACGGTGGGACGAAATTCAACGCCACGCTTTGCATACCAGAGAGGGATACGGAAAAAATTTAATATTGAATTTTCGGGAGCAGGTTTCAAACCTACAACGGTTGCACTAACAGTTACACATTTTTGCCCCTGAGCCACAATGGCCTGTGATTATTTAAATATAAAATGAGCCACAATGGAATGTGATTATTTAAATATAAAATGATATCTCTGAACAAAATAATTACAATGTCTATTTCTCATTTTTCTTACTTTTAAAAAACAGATAAACTCACATAATTAGTGAAACTGGTTTCTTAATGTTTTTTTGCTACATATAACCAAGGTCCTTCAGTTTAGTTTCATCAAACCAATCATTGTTTCATTTTTAATTATACTAATTACCCATTGTTGTGAGTTGATTGACTTTTGCTTACTAATTAACTTAATTCTAATCCAAACACTAAAATAACATGAGATTTGCACAAAAATTTCTGTAACAAAGCAAGTATTTATGCCTTAACCAAGTTATTTTCTTTATTAATTCCATAATTATTTCTTAAATTGGCGTTGAGTTCTGCCACTTAACACGCAATACCTCCAGAATTCGGCAGAAAGTGGGGAATTGAGTGTATTAACACCAGGTTCCCTCTGCCTACTCTGTTATGTGCAGAATACAATGTGAAGCTGACTCATTTATTTATTTCTTAAGCTGTTTATTGGTATATGTCACCATTCGTTCACACATATCTGCCACGACAAGGCAGTTGTATGTTTAAAATGAATGTTTAATACTAGTAGCTCACATATAATAGTAGGTGATCCTTACCACCAAATATTTCTATTACTTTAATTAAAAACAATTCTTTTTATTAAAAATTAAGTATAGTATTTTAGAAAAATATTTTAGGTTTATTTTATTTTCATTAATTTTAAGAAAAGAAGCATCAGAAAAGTTGCTTACATCTATATAGCCCTCATCCTTCCATCCAAAATAAGATTTTTTATCTTATTTGCTATTGGTTAGAATTTATGAGATTTTTTATCAACATAAAATTTTGAATGAATAATAAATTTATATTACTTCTATACTTGTTGAGAGTGTTGTGTTTCAGCAAACTGCATCAGATGTTAAAGCAACTAAATTAATGTATTAAATGATTCCTTAATTTCCCCCTCTTATCCTATATTTATTTTAAAAATGTCATTTTTTTTAAAATTACAACAAAAACTCAGAATTTTGTGTTCTATGTTCTAAATTTAAAATTCATACCAATACAAAATAATATTTAACAATAGTATTAACAACTTCGAGAAGAGGAAGTGGGACAATTTGCATGCATTGAGGCACTTGTCAGTATCCTTTTAAGCATACTTAGTATACACTTACTACTTACAGTGTACATACTTTGTGTAGTGTAAGATACTCTGCTCATCACTTTTAGCCTAACTTTTTGAGACATAGCTTGTTAAATTGTGGAATACAACACCGAGCTTTGTCTTACAGCTTGGTATGAAAGTGAAATGAAAATATATTGTTTCAATTGAATCATACTCTCAAATGGGGATAAAATTCACAAATTTACAGTCAAACTTCGTGCCAAGGCCCATTGGCAGCCTCGGTTTAAGAATCGGTTTTAGCATAACATAAATATGTAAAATAGCAATTACTGTTATTCATTTTTTTTAAATTTTTTTTAATTTAATACTAACTGTGGTTGAATTATTGGTTTTATTACCATGTGGTACTTTTTACTTGGTGAGAGTTTTTTTATCTTTTAAAGTAATTTACTATACTTTTTTTATGATAGTTCGTCATTTTACACTTTACAATTATAAAATAGCTTATGTAAGATATAATATAATTGATAAGGCAACCATCATAATCAGTAATTTAAATACACGGTGTATTTTTTAATAATGTGAAAACATAATGACGTCTCCGAAAAAATAAATAACTATTTAATATTGACTCCTAAATAATAAATATATATATGCAATCACATGTGTTATCGCTCGAGAGCGTTCGGTTACACCACTGGATGCGGCACAAATGAGTATGACTGTTCCATACAATGACGTCAGATAGTTTGTTACGATAATAAGCATATTACAAAGGTACATGAACTATATCTGTTACAAACTGGACAAAATCACTTACCCGTCACCTACAACGACACACTTGATCGCCTGCATTGCTGCGTTTCAGAATTTCTGTTAACACTAAACAAGGGGCGATTATCACAACGACGGCCTCCGGACCAATCTCGAACGGTTACCACTGCACTAAATCACCTCTAAACGTAATCAATATGCTTGAGTATTAAATTCAACATTCATAGAAATAATTGTCACTGTTTTCAGAGGATAAAATCAATTTCATATCTTCCTTTTGGCGATTGGTAAACGATGTAGGAACCATTCGAACACTACACTAATCACAGACGTTTCGCCGATAGCAATTACGTTACGTACGTTCAACTCGCATCCACAGAATAATAATACCTACTCCACAACGTCGAACCAACGAGCCCGTTCTTGAATTGGTAGTGACCACAGATACTAAATAAATTGCATTGGTAAACTTGCCAGTATTGAATATTTTTCTAAGGAAATAGGTTTTTTCAGTATTATTTTTAGTTTTGTTATAAATTACTATTTATAAAATATGAAACGAAATTTTATTGTTTTTTTTATGTTACAATAATTTTTAACGACAATCAGAAATTTTGTATAAATTAAAATTTAAGCTCAATTATAATATTATTGTACTATTAAGAAAATAAAGAGCTTTAATAATATATTTTTTAAAAAATCATTTATATTTTTTAAAGTTTTAAAGTTATAATTGTAATAATAGTACCATAGCGTACTTAACAATTTTCTTTCATAGGTCTTGTCGTGAATAGTAGTTTTTATTTAAGCCGGTTAGTGTCGGTTACTACACTAGCACACGTTTTTGCGCGTTATGTTTTCTATTATCTATGGATATTGGCATGGCTACTGCGACAGATTGTGTTGCGCGGTATTGCGTGATCCATAAATGATTTTTTGTTTAATATGGCAAAAGGTGACAAGGAGTTGGAAAAACCAATAGTGAATAATGAATTACCTACTCCTGAGTGCCGTAGCACCGATAATGAAGATTCGGAATCCACACAAGAGCAACCTTTGGATATTGGGGAGCATTATTTAGTGCGGCGTTCCGATGAGTCATGGCACCCGGCGGAGATCATACAGACGCGGTACAATGCCGCGGAATCAGTTTACGAATACTATGTACACTATGTGGGATACGATCGAAGGCTTGACGAATGGGTTTCCCGCCACCGGGTTATGTCTGATAGGTTTGACGTGTGTGAAAATTCAAATAACAACATAAACTCAGACCATTTACTTACCGACAAATCGGGGCGAAAAATAACGCGCAATCAAAAACGTAAACATGACGAGATCAACCATGTGCAGAAGTCGTACGCGGAAATGGACCCAACAACAGCTGCTTTGGAAAAGGAACATGAAGCTATTACCAAAGTTAAGTACATCGACAGGATACAGATAGGAAAATATGAAATAGACACTTGGTACTTCAGCCCTTATCCTGATGAATATGGGAAACAGTCAAAGTTATGGATATGTGAATATTGCTTGAAATATATGAGAATGGAAAAAACATACAGATACCATTTAAGTGAATGCACAGCGAGACAACCACTAGGCATCGAAATATATCGGAAAGGTACGATCGCGATATTCGAAGCTGACGGAAAAGAACATAAAATTTATTGTCAAAATCTTTGTTTATTAGCCAAATTGTTTTTGGATCACAAAACCCTTTATTTTGATATAGAACAGTTTTTGTTTTACATATTATGTGAAGTTGATAAACATGGAGCTCATCTGGTTGGATACTTTTCTAAGGAAAAAGATTCCCCAGAAGGTAACAATGTTGCATGTATTTTAACACTACCCCCATATCAGAGACAAGGCTATGGCAAGCTGCTAATTGCATTTAGTTATGAACTGTCAAGGTTGGAACAAGTGGTTGGTAGTCCTGAAAAACCTCTCTCTGATTTAGGAAAACTCAGTTACAGGTCTTATTGGTCATATGTACTTTTAGAAGTACTCAGTGCAAGTCGAGGTACACTAAGTATCAAAGATTTAAGTTTAATGACAGGCATTTCCCAAACTGACATTATTTCGACTTTGCAATCTATGAATATGGTTAAATATTGGAAAGGACAACATGTTATTTGTGTTACACCAAAGATTGTAGCAGAACAGCTTGCTAGCTCCCATTTCAAAAAGCCTCGGTTGACCGTAGACCCATCAGCTCTGAGGTGGACTCCTCCCAATAAGCAAGGGCATTCAGCGAAAGCTAAAAAGTAGTATAGGCTTACAGGCAGAGCTTAGAGAGTAAAATAAAATAAACTTACAGTGATAAGATACAGCTAAGAATAAAAGTTTTCAAACATATGTGTATTACATTGTGTATATTTTTTTTATGTTGACATTTTTGTCACTGACATAAAGCATAGTAATTTTTGTTGTTAGGGAAGGAAACAATTTAGAAATACAATGTACAAATTTTAATATAGCTGGACTCAAACATGTCTCGGCTTGGTTTAAACTTTGATTTTTCTGATTATTTTCTTTGCTTTTGTGTTTGAATGACATTAAAAAAATAATAAAATCTTATTGCTGTTAGTTAACACAAGTTTCCTCTAAGCTGAAGCCTGTTTATATCAACAGATTAGTTTGTAGTTTCGTCTTTATGTGATCAGACACTTAACAATTCTCTAAAATAATTTATTGTAGGAAAAAAACAACAGTAGGGTAATTGATGGCATTTGTTGTTGTTAAAGTAAATTTGGTCTTCTTGTTAGAAATCCCACAAAAACTGTTTATTTTAAAGCTAAAATCATCATTACTATTATTGTATGGTAGTATCTTACGGATGGATTCATACAAACTTTTTTGTATTATAATATGTATAAAATCTGTTAGGAAATGTAACATTATTTTTATAAACAATAACTTAAATACAAGTAAAATGAAACTGATCTAGTGATATAGTTTTGAAACAAATCCTTATTAGATTTGAGATGGATGTTACGGGTATTTTTGGATCTGGATATAAATATCAGAAGAATATTTTATTGGTTTTGTCCATACATCTATAATTATTTCAGATTATTCATCAGTTTCTGCTTATTGTAGTTGCAAATTATTTAGAAATTTTGAGAATTTTGTTGCAAAATCTATTGTAAAAAGTCTCATCTAGATTCCACTCGTATTCAAATTATCTGTAACTTTTATATTAAATATGGTGTCAGATAACTTTCATATTTTGTAAATCCAATAATTTATTGGTTAAGATTACGGAGCTCCATAACATCAAGTGTCTGTCCCTTTGTTTCCACACTTTATAGATGGTTTGTATGTAGAATCATCACTAATATTTTATATTTTAGTTTTTCCAAAATGATAAAATAATACTTTTATGTACATTTTGAAATCTGTTCTGTAGTCATTCAGTTCCTTTGTCTACTGTTAAAAGTGATATTAATTTTAAGTTTGCGATTAGGTTTTTTTTATAATTGTATGTTTTATGTAAGATTTTAAACCCTAAGTGGAAATGTATAGAATAATTTTTAATTTTAAAATTGATTAATTTTTTTTGTACGACTTAACCCTTAAAATATACAGCTGAAAGTATTAACACATTGACATTATTAGAGCTCAAAGATTGAATTGATTTTCTGATTTTTAGAAACATTTTTAGTTTAATTATGTATAGCGATTTTAGTAACCCTTACTTGAATGTTTCTATCAATCGTTTGAATTTAATGTAGAACAATGTGATTTATTTAGAGTATTTCATTGTATTTTTGTGTAATTTAGAAAATATTGATTTTACAATTTGCCACTCGTGTGCCAGATTGAAGTAGCTAAAGATCTTCCCATTGTCATGTTAGATTCTGTGAATCATCAGTTTCACTGTTATTTTGTGATAATCCATTAGATATAAGAAAAATGTGAAATAAATCAGAAATAAGATAAATGGTTTTATTCATTTCCGCAAATAATAACACACTTGTCTAGATTGGAAATATAGTTTGGTCTCTAATTCATTTAATGTAATGGTTCGCGTCCAGTGGTCCGCAGCAGCCAAATTATGGTTCGCATTTTTTTTAATTTAGAGAGTGATGAGCCATTGGTAGAGCATGAAGTAGAAAAGCGGAGGCGATGGAGCCGGCGCGCGGCTCTTTTGGGTCGTTTTCTGTCAAGCACATTGTGACGTTTAAAACTTAAAATATGTTCGTTCACTGATTTTTTAATATTTACTTAGAAGGGACATTAATAAAAAAATATAGATATTTTTTCTAAAAACAAGTTATTATCGAGTTATTAAAGTTTTTTTTTTTGCTTCACGCTGTATCCTATATAGCAGGGTAGGCAGAGGTAACGCGAGAATCTAGTGTTTAGATTAAGATTGTGTCGGTCATGATGGATCGGATCAAATGATTGCAATCATGAGAAGCTGGTATAGGGCCCAAGTACGGCCTCATATAGAGTACTGTTCTCATATCTGATTCATCCCAGTATCAGCTTGACTCATTTGATGGTATAAAACGTAGAGCCATTCGAATCGTTGGGCATCCAATGATCTGTGAAAGGCTTGACACTGGCTTTGCGTAGAGACGTCTCCTCGCTGTGCGTTCTCTACCGCATTTATCATGGTCTGTTACCTGCTGCCGAATTTTCTAATTGCATAGTACGCCACAAAGTCAAGTACCATCCACACCGCCTGGATACGTGGCACTCACTACTGTGCGGGTAGGAAGTTTCCTCCACGCACGTTTCCAGGTCGATATGACCTGGGTACTTTCAAAAAGCACGTCTTAAGATAGACGTGCTTTTTGAAAGTATAAGCCGGCATCGCACCTATAGCTCCTCTGGTGAAACACAGGGTCGTGGGCGGCGATGATCACTTATCGCCAGGTGACCTGTACGCTCGTTTGGATTGTGTTTTTCTAAAAAAAACGCGTGAATGAATCTATCACTACAACACAAGGACCCGATGAAGTGAGCGGCGATCATATACGACAATCACAAACCGTGTACACGCCGATGACAAAATTCAAACAAATGATCGACATTCGACACGACCATTAAGATACTAGGAGTATCAAGTTGGGGATCACTTTCCACCGAATTTTTTAAACGTTGCGTGTTGAGTGGCGGAACTCTACGCAGCGACTGTCTCTTTATTATATTATTCTTATATTTTTACTATACCTACATATATAGTGGTCCATGCTAACAAAAAAAACAAATATGATATAAAAAATCTTTTATATTTCCATTTCTTCGCTCTGGTGTCGAGGCCAAGCGCGGCGTTGAGTTCT
>DWAP01002801.1:0-12888 GCA_018230625.1 Heliconius eleuchia | reverse complement strand
CGAACCCACAACCAGTCGGTCTTACAGTCACACTTCGTGCCACTGCGCCACGACTAGCCTCAATTACTCATTCTAATTGATATATTTTATTTAATGTACCTAATAAAAGGGGCGCAGGTTTGTGTTTTTACCTGTATAAAACAGAGTTTTTTTGAGCTAACAGTAAAGGGTCACAAAGGGTCTCCTTGTAAAAGGGACTACTTAGCTCACAAAGGGCTGATAAGGGATGATTCACTGATACTCAGCGACAGGAGAAATCCCGGATGAGCCCTTTTTAGCTGATTTACTTTTATATCTTTTTCAAGTTGTATGCCTAATGTACTCCGATTTTGTTCTACTTTTATATTATCTTTTGTTTGTTTTGACAACTAGAGTGAGAGTGTAGCAACGACATAAAGATAAAAAGGTACGAAAATATATGAACCATGTGTGTTATTATTAATTTATGTTTACAAGAAGTGATGAAGTTATTTAATATATTAATATTGGTGATGTTATGTGTTAATTATATCACTGGAAGCAATAAAAATATTTTATAATTAAACAGCAATTACAACACTCACTTGTGGTATTGAGCTTGAAGAAAGTTAAATTCTTCCTTGATACGGTCGCAAGATTCACCAACCGTGAATTTAATCGGTTGGCCAGGTTGCGGCGGACCCTAGAACAAAATAAAGTATTAGCCTAATAGTACAAGAAACTACATTAAAACAATTTATTATTAAACAAGCGACATCAATTCACATCGATATTAGCCAAGGTATCTCTTAATATAACATGTTACAAAAACGTTTCTATCACGAAACAAAAATTACACGCACACCAAATTACCATAATACAAATTATCCTTTAATGACTATAATTCAGCGTGAGGCTCGATTGATGGAAACAAAAAAAAAACAACAACAACAGCGCCGACCGCTCGCCTCTTAACACAAAAATAAAATATGAACACCTAATAATAAAGCAAAATAAAATAAAAAAAAGAACCAACTCCATAATAAGAAGCAGGAGAATAAAAATAAAAGGAGGGACAACAACACACGGCCGCCGGGAGGCCAGCCGGCAAAAAATAAATAACCGTCGGTCGCCGGCGCGCGAGGAACAAACGGACTTTAAAAATAATAAAAGGAGAGTAAATAAAAGCGTAAAAGGAACTGGCGCGGCGTGTAGACGTTGTAAATGGTGCTGCGGACAATCGTGGAGGGAAAAATGTGGAAGGAATTTAGTGAATGTGACCGATGAGGTGGGCTGCGGTGGAGTTCCACTCCCGCACCGTCTTGATGCCTCGCTGCGCTGAGTGATCACACTTAATAGTGGTGTCCACCGCAACCGCAAGTAACTACTCGGTGCTAATTTTATTATAGCTTGACATGATTTTAGTTTTACTTTTAATGTAGAAATTTACACGAATATAATATACTTTTTACATTTTATTATAATAAATACTTATAGATATAGTTTTGATATTTGATAACACGTTTTAGTATAAACAACTCGGGTAACTACCGACTAATAATAAAAATAAAATCTTGTCTCGGTAGCTGTGTCAAAAAATAAACGCAGTGTAGGGCTGGTGGGCCCAATGACATGATGCATAGCGGCATTTCGTAGAAATGTGTATTCATTTGGTTTTGTTTCGTTTTTATAAACTTACTGTTTGTTAGTTTAAATTTTATTTCTTTTAAATAGCTAGCTTTAGAACTTAAGAGTAAGAATTATCTATTATTCTAAAATTGTTTTAAAAGTATCATAAAAAAAATATTATTACAAAATAGTTAAAAATTTAGAGTATATCGATATTAAACTTACATATTTCAATATTGGCAATATTTCTATTACCAACATAAAGCAAATAATGGGTATATGAATGAAATTATAATAGATCCGTTAAATAAAGTTACCGGTTAACCGCAATTATATCGGCCGATATATCAATTTATGAAATACAATACCGAGGTAATTGGCGATTTAAAGTAATTAACATTTGATAAATTATTTCTATAATAATAAAACCATACTTAGGTAATATTTTTTTTAATATTTAGCGTCCAATTTAGTAAGTTAATCGGAATTAAAGAATTTATTCAAAATAATACATCCAACACTAAGCAACACACATCCCCACGAATCACTTACAATATTTAATCGTCCCTAAATTCGATCGCCCCAACTTCAATCGATCACAAAAAAACATATATATCTCGACAACAATAGACCAAGTAAACGTTCCCCTCAAGAAAAAGATTCCCATAAATTATCGCCGAAAAGGTCAAATTAAAATACAATGAAGAGTTTTTGAGTGGCAGTACTGTACCGGGGCCGGCCGCCCGGATGAAAGGCCCGCATCCACAAAAACAAAACTAAACAGAATGCGTTTAAACGGATATAAAAAGAAATACGTGTTCTTATTTCAAATTATTGAATACGTCTGTCTGCCCACGTCTACCTGTTCGCTCGGCGAGAGGACTCCTTTTGTTGGCATTTCGAATGAACTGAATGAATTCGAGCGAAATTTTATCCGTAAAAATTTGTTGGAACGCATTTTATATTTTTTTTTCTAAGTCGTTTCGTATATGATGAATAAACGCGTAACCTTTGTTTCGGAACATTTTTCTTCATAAGAAATTGCCTTCCTATATTAAAAAAGTTTGTTAGCGTTTTAAGAGGCACACATGTAGGTATTCTTCGAGATATTTTAATAATCTTTTTGCAAATTGCTTTCAAACATACTTTTTGCACAATTCAATTTACAAAGCAAAAACGTAGATAAAAACGAATAATTCGCCAATTATTATTTATTCAGAACCGAGTAGAGAATTTGCATAATTTCCCATTGATTGAAAAAGTCACGCGACGCACCTACGACTATAGCGAGCGATGCACGCGCAGCCATTTGTTATTTCTGTCACGAAGCCATTACATCTGCGGGTTCCGAGAACCAGAGGAATAGATAGATGTCAAGTGTTTATTAGTGATATTAGATAGAAGCTAACTCCAGGGCGGCCAGGACTCGTTGACCGTACTGTACCATTCGCACTTGTAAAGCAAACACGCGTATACAAATATTTAAACGCTGAGATTGCTTTTGAAATGTTATTGTCTAACATGCAACACGAACGACTTTAAACCTTATTTGTTTTGATCAAAAGTACATAAAGGTGTGAGTTTTTTTGTCACTGTAATGCATAAATTGTAATTAGTTAAACTAATATGGTAGCTATAATGCGGTTTGGAAAGCTGATTGGGCTTTCTGAGAACGGCGTTCGTACGAGTTCGGTTACTCAATTATTTCTCACGAAAGAAAATGCAAATCCATCGTCCTGATTTGGCATTCAAAAAACATTGCAAAATTAAGTATTATATTTATTATCTACATGTATTTATAATAAGTATTTGTTGATTTTATTTAGACTTATAAAATTTATCTTGATCAAAATTAATGTGTTTTAATGAGACAGAAGAAGGACTGAACTGGTGTTAAGATTAATTTGTAGTCATTGTATTTTGGGTACGGGAGAACTCAAGGATGTGATGAAAATTTGCCCACTTTAGTGGGAATCAAACCCAATAAAACCATACTGTTTCCAGTCAGATACTTCCTTACTTCACTACAGAGATATTCATAATATTTCCATTAAAAATTAAAACAGTGAGTGCGTAATTTACATATAACCTTGTTTTAAGAAACATGATTTTTATAATATTATTCATCAGAAGAATTATTATTTATGATTTAAAAATTGTTGAAGAAGAGTAATGTGAGTTTTATGGCGTGTTTAGTTTGATGGACTTTGTTAGCATACTCCAAATTTGATGTTTGTGCGAACTGATAACGTTATCATACATGAAAGTGGGGAATTATTTTAGAGCATTGACTCAACGTACTTTATCAGTGGCCCTGCTGCGCAATCCCAAGACACGTTTTTGTTGGTAACGCAGTGAGGAAGATGTAATATTAAAGGAATTTTATTCTTATTCGAAAACAGCTATTTTTATTATTTTAATATGAAATAAAAACGATATAAACAATATGTTTTCTATAAAAGCTATTAATTAATATAACATTTATATATACCTAATTGATGAATAATAAAAAAAAACCAGCGTCAAACAAACAACGTTTTTAGATAGAGCTGGTTCACGAAAACAGTGTAAATATAAGTGGTTATTTGTGAAGACGTGAAAACGCGAGACGCCATCATTTGTTCGTAGCGGTAATTCTGTCAGTCAAATATTGACCGAGCGAGAGAGTACCTAGGACGCGACACGGATTTCGAGCAAACACACAAATAGGCATTTACATTAACACCCCCTCTGACCTCCCACACCCTCCCGACCTCCTCTCGCTCTATGCCAGTCATAAAGTAGAGTCACTCGTAAAAGAGTAAAAAGAATTCTGTCATACGTAATACGGTTAACACTACAAATTCAAGAGAAATAGATGTCAAATTTACTGGGATTTAACTATATTCGTATTTCATTTTATGGCAGTGCAATGAAAAGTTATATTATTATAAATTATACACGTTTATTTTCTATAAAAATTATTAAAAAAAAGGAGATTAAAGATATTTTTGGACGCTTATTGTTTCGAGAATTTAATTTCTGCTTTATATTTATTTTTATTCTTCTAATTTATTAACTATTAAGATATATTCAACTTATAAAAATGTTTAAATTAATTAAAGTAACTGTGCCAGCAACATTAATGAATTTTGTAATGATTTTTAAATTGCTCGAAGATAAACTCCGTCGGAATTCTGTAGTAACGACAGATGTACGGCGGGCTGTCGGGCGGCTTAACGTTGAGAAACGTTTTTTTTTTTTTTTTTTTTAAAAACTCCATTTTAATATACTGACATGTTTACAATGTTTTCGAATAATGCTATAAATATTTTATTTTTCAAACATGTGCATGACATATGTTTCACTGTTTTCGATTAGAACTATAATAACTTAAAAGTAATTTATCGAAAAAGCATGAGAGTGTGGTACTAAAATACTATAAAAGTTTACAGGCAATTTCACAGGTAATTGAGTGTGTCCGACATTGCCTCTATAATTGCCTCAGCGGGTGGCGACATTTGTGATTTTGTATTTACTTGTATATTATTTTACTTTTAAACGGTCAAACTCAATCACTTGATTTCGTACGCCGTGAACGGTGAAAAAAATGTACAAAAAACAAAAATCTACGAAAATATTTAAATGTTTAAATGATATTCTAAATAATAGAAGCCGTTAAATGTAACATGTAAATGGTAACGGGACAGTTTTCTCCGCACTTTCTCACACAGAATGATTTATCATAACAATGCAACAAGATAATAGCGGACACGAAGATAATCTCAAGTATAATTTGTGCAAGTGAAGGCGGCTCACCGGATGCCTGGCGGCCGCCACGGCAGCAGCGGCGGCGGCGGCGTTCATGGCGCCCGCGCTAGGATACATCCCCACGTCAAACACACGCGGTCATCGTCTGAAGCACAAAAAAAATAAAAGGACACAGCACACACTCCACTGAAGCCACAAGATCCACACTGTACGCGCGTAAACTGGCGCGAGGCACACGCACAACCACCACGTACGACAGCTGCAAGCGAACTGGCAGGCGGGGAGCCGCCCTCCGCGGCCCCCACCTCCTCGGTCGCCCCTCGCATGCCGCTGCCGTACATATTTTCTCGACTCGAATTTTTCGTCGACTATCTTTATGTTTGAGGAATACTTAGGCGAATCGGAGATATACGCTCTAATAGATACGTATTATTTGGGGATTTTCTAGAGGATTCGAGGGGTCTTTGGATGTCGGTGTAATGCTATAACTGTTTCACAACTTCCATTACACGGCTGATTTGTATAAAATATTATGTTAAACAAAGTTGAATCGAGTTGATACAAAAAAAATTACAGACAGTACCCAATATAAAGGCAGCGAACTAATCATATGATAACAGCTACTTTTATTTCAAGTCACGCAATAAACTTATATCAGAATAGATGAGTCGGCACTCGGAAGCGCCACGAGGAAGACCAAGTTTGACAGATATCTAGTTTGGCGAAAGTTTAGAGAATTGGTATCTACCTGAGAAACAAGGACAAATGTACACCTATTTAGCTCTATGTTTTCAAGAAGCTTAATGATAAACAACACGCTGTATCACGCACACAGCAAGGTAGGCAGAGGGAACCTGGGAACCTAATGTTGGGACAGTAAGTTCTCATTAAGAAATTTCCTTCCCCTACTTTCCAGCGAATTCTGTTGGTTGGTTGGAAACTTTCATAACTATAATAATAACTGAATGTTCTTATGAATCGAGATTATGCACAGAGACAAAGATATTGGATATATACGTATTATTTATTATATCTTGATACATATTTATTATGTCACTATAATGTTGCCTAATAAGTAGATAGAATGTCACGTTATCTTATTTTTATACTAGAAAGCAACATTTATATTTTTTTTCTTTCCAAATTAATATTTATGGATATCCTGTTGACGTTAGCGCCAAAAGTAATATTTTTGCTTGTTTTTATTAATTTACCCTTGAGTGTAATATTGTATATCGGATCATTCAATCTCTAGATATGGATATTAGATTACTTAATTATCTTTTTGATAAATCAAAGACAAAAAACTAGAAGTCAGTGTGTAGATATTATTATTTTTATCGGTATAGATATATAGGTATATTTTATCACTATTAAAAATGTATGTCGAAAGTTAAGCTACTTAAGTTCTTATTCAGAAATATTCGTATAAGTATCTACATAATTTTATTAATTAATATTTATAGTTTTTTTTTAATTAAGCACACAATCGACTATTTTCTAAGAATAATTCATATTGAAGTAAAAGATGTTCATAAAAACTTGTATAGAAAAGCGTAGGTAAATGTTGCATCATCACACCGATCATGCCAGTAAAAACATTTAATCATTATAATAGAAATAAGCTGACGATCGTCTAACGCTTCTGCTGTAGTATAAGAAATAAATTTTGCTACAATAAGATTAACATCCACCGCGAGATGAGTAGTAAACTGTAAAGATGAAAAATAAAGAATTAATATATCTCAAATAATTAGGTATAACACAAAATTGTCTGAAAATCTATGTTTAATTTTTTAGGCTATAACTATAAGTAACATTTCGAAACGTATTACAAGTTGTTATTCAACAAGTACTAATTAGTTAGTTGAGGCAGAGGCACAAAGTGTGACCGTAAAATCGACCGTGGTTGTGGATTCGATCTCCACTCGAGGAAGTGAAATATTTATTTACATTTATATTTTCATTTCGTCGCTCTGGTGTCGAGGCAAAGCGCGGCGTTGAGTTCCGCCTCTCAGCACCCAATG
This sequence comes from Heliconius eleuchia, assembly GCA_018230625.1. Taxonomy (NCBI): domain Eukaryota; kingdom Metazoa; phylum Arthropoda; class Insecta; order Lepidoptera; family Nymphalidae; genus Heliconius; species Heliconius eleuchia. The sequence goes on along the minus strand of DWAP01002801.1, from coordinate 5,524 downwards.
CCTCCAGTATTCGGCGGAAAGTGGGGAACTGCTGTGTGCGAGATACAGCGTGAAGCTGATATGATTAAATTTTTAACAATTTAAAACAAAACCAAAAAAAAGCTTACACATTTGCATATACTACTTGGTAGTTTTTCAACAAGCAAGTACAATACTTGTAAAGTATTCGTACGTCCCGTAATTTACGTAGCGCTCGCAAGTACGAGAAGTAACGAGGCGCGACAAAAATCTTCACTCCCTCGTTCTTGTCTCATTTAATTTTAAAAGTGTAGTTCTTAATTCGTAGTTTATTTTCGTTCACCACAGATCGTCGCGTCGCGCCCACAGATGTGTGGGATACGACTTCTTGACAATGGACGCCGTGTATTTTATAGCCGTTATCGTCTGTTTGTCCACCTCTATCTTTACTTTTTTGTTTTATTTTTATTTTGTTACACTAAGCTTCTCGATTACGAGTTGACATAAAAAACAACCATTCAATCGGATTTAAAGCGTAACTTTACAATGCGGTGTCCTAAAATAAAGTTTATAGTATTTTCCCCTGGAATTGGTCCCTCGGCACGACACGGTGTGCGATCGTCGTGATAACAAATAAATAGCAATCTACTGATGTTCTGGAGACGTCACTAAGTTGCCCCTCTAGGTAATAGCTGTTCCATTTTTATCACAAACATCTGACAGCAGTTTTATTCTATTGAAAGTTTCTTAGACGAATCTATAATAACTAGGTAGGTACATAGTAAAATATAAATAAATAAACCTACGTAATCTATATAATTTTAAGCTTTTACCTAAACGAAACAAAACTAAAATCAAAACTAAACGGACAACATTATCTAAATAAATATCGGTAGCATTCCTCGGGCGCGATCAAAGATCAGTCGGTTCATTACTGTAATGTAAACAGCCGATTAATTGGCAAGTCTGCACAACAAACGTGGGCGAGTGGCTACAGCGCACCACGCGTTAGCACCGATAGCATATAACGTGCTCGATCTCGTTAAATTCAACATATTTTTTCCTCTTATGCATTACTAAAAACAAAATATATCCTCAATTAGTATGTTTTCTCGATATTTGTGGTTGGGACGGTTTAATGACTTCCTTTATGTTACATAGAATACACAAGCTACTATCTGTCCTACTAACACATAGACTACTTGTTTTTATTTAGCGTTTCAGTTATATATTACTTTTTATATTATCTACAAAAGAAAAAGTTTTTATCGTCAAAAATACTAAAACCTAAAATGAAAACTAAATATTTTTAACAAAATAAAAAAACTCCAGCTCAGTCTAAAGCGATAAAGAAGAAATTACCTATAGATAAGTACGACAGTTGATAATTACATGACAAATCTTTACTGGCGTGAGTTCGCACACGCAACTCGCAAGCGAAACGAGCTGCATTATTAAGCAGCGCGAACAATTAGTTGTATAACCCGGCCATTGTGCCAGTGCCAGTGCCAGCCTTTGTGTGTCCCGCGATTCCCAGAAGGCACAGATTCCATTCCGTTCTTCTTAATTTTTTTTTTTGCTTTTTTTCTTTTGTTGAATTAATGTTTATTATATGTCAGTTAAATGTTTTTTTTTAATAGACAGAAGGCACCTCCAGAATTTAGTTAAAAGTAGTGTTAAGACACTACCCATTTTTAACTAAATTCTGGAGGTGTTGCGTGTTGAGTGGCAAAACTCATCATGGTGCTTTTTCCTCGATATCAGAGCGAATAAAATAATAACTTTTTCATTTCTTCGATTGGGAATCGAACCCACAACCTGCCCGGCGCGACGAATGGCCTCTGGTATTCATATAAATACAAAATTTCCTTATTTGTCAAAGTATTACGTGTACGCCAAAAAATATTGATTATCTTCTTATTACATACTTATCTGATGTATTAAGTCTACGGTCAGCTCACCGGCGGCGTTAAGTGTATTTATATAATGTCTTTGTAATTATATAGTAAAAAAAGGTTAAGTTTCTGATATATTGGATTTAGAGTCAGACTAAATCTGCCGCTTTCGTAATTACAATTGCTCGATTAGTACGTTTGTAAATCAAGTTGAGATCGAAAGAGATGGTGTTTTTAATTAGTATTCTATTTTAAATACAGTAGCTAACTACGTACCATTATGTTTTATTTTTAGCTTCACGCTGTATCCCACACATAGTACAAGAAACCTAGTGTTAAGACATCCCGTTTCCATTAAGATACTTTCGCTCCCCATTTTCTACTCAAGTCTGGAGGCATTGTGTGTTGAGTGAGGGAACTCAACGCCGCGCTTTGCCTCGACACGTTTGAAAAAAAATACTATTGACTTCTGTGTATTCAAGACACTGTATCGATTATTTTCACAGATATTGGACACTTTTACTGATATTTGTTCTATATTACTATCTTCTAATTAATATATATAATATATGAATAACAAATGAGCCCATCGTATTACTCGTTAAAACAGTTTGTTATTACACGCGTTGAATTAATGTTGAACTTTATGATCTTGTCATCGCGGCTATTTAACGTGAGTGAACCACGTTAGATAGGTAGTGAGCTGTGCGGGTAGATACATGTATATGGTAGGTATAAGTTTACCGTTTTTATTTGCTCTGGAAATATCTAGATGTTTTAGGTGATTTTTTTATGGAAAAAGGATAAGGCAAACGAGCGTTCGGGTCACCTGATGGAAAAATAAAACAAAATAAAAAAAAAATATATAAATATAAAATAAATATAAAATTTTGTATATATAGAGATATGCAGCGAAATATATTTTAGATATGTTTAGCATTTAAGTAAATCAAGCAATGAAATTACATACGTTAGACGATACAGTTCTTTTGAATCCATTTTAAATTTATTTGTAAGAGTATAAAAAGTAATAGGTAATTGCTACCTTTATATATACAAAATTCCAGTTTAATTATCAATATTTATTAACCACTAAGGTACTTGTACTTCATATTTGTAAGGTAATTTGTTTTTTTGATTGGTAAGGTTTAAGTGACTATATACCTAGTACCTGGGTAGGTAATTCGGTATCTAGTGTAATACCTGTATATGTATGTATTAATGGGCATGTAATGTTGTATAAATTACATATTTTATAATATAAAGGTACTCCATAAATATTTTATGGCTTAGCATGGTTTTTTTTGTAACTAAGCAAATACAAGGATGTATACATATCATATATAAAATGAAATTTGAACCCATAACCAACAAACAAAATCACTGTAATGCTATTATGCTCAATTGCGTCACGACGGCGCCAATCTTTTCAGATTAAAAAAACCAAATTATAAAAATTATCCAGTTATCTAATCAAAGATAAAGATATAAACATGTTAATTGTATTATAATGTTTGTATGTATGTATGTACGTATGTGAATATCTGTAATCGCGGCCTAAGCATTATCAAGGTGCCAACAGGCAGCGCTAAAGCGGTGTCGGCGTGAAGGGGAGAAATGTAAGTAAGTACTCATAGGGGGGACTGGGGTACCTATGGGTGAATTATTATATGATAATTTGACACGGTTGCATTGGTAAAACTTGCTTTAAAAGTATTTGCAATGTTGTAGATGTTTTTAGTTTAAATCATTTGAGTTATAAAATAATAATAAAAAATCATTAGCATCGGTACGTAAACGGAAACCTGGGAACCTAGTGTTAAGACACTTCGTTCTCATTAAGACGATTCCGTCCCCCGCTCTACGGCGAATTCCGGAGGCCAGATCGAGGAACAATTAAATATTTCATTTCCTCAAGTTAGAATCGAACATACAATCTATCGCCAGGACTGACCTCTAAGAAACTTAACTTTAGAAACATTGATAAAACTTATCACCTATGAAATTTTATTTTATAATACATCAATAATTTATATTCAAAAGTCAAAAGGTTAAGTGGTCGATTCGGCCACACTTTAACGATATAAATTCGTCAACAGCCAACACATTAAAGATTACCTACTACAGTATGTAGCGAGCAGGTGGTAGCCACTAGCCACTAGCCAGTGTAAGCATATTAGTCCCGAGTGCTGTAGCCGAGTGTACCACACGGTACGTAGGTACAGTCAGTATAATATTGTTCGTGAAGGAATGCCATTTTAATGACCGCGGCATTGTTCGGGCGGCGTGCGTCATCTTGGTTTAAGAGCTGCCCAACTATTTCACTAGATTCTCATCTCTTGGCTGAGCTTAACTAGGCAATTGTTCATTTTCATTAAACCATTCACTCACTCACTCACTCATTCACTCACAGCTAGAAGCCGTACGTTTTAGAAGATTGATTTATGATTGGTTTTATTGTGACACTGGTTACCCCACGCACATACCTAACTACCTTCTACTTCGCTATGCCAACAATAAACTAAGTTGATTTACCTAATGATTCATATTAATAGAATAGATAATATTGACATAATATTTTGAAACAGAAACATTGGTTTTTAGTATGTGCAATTTAAAAGGTAATTTGGTGCAGATAGTTCGATGCAAGGCGACGCCCGTCACAAGGAGAGGCGGGCGAGGCGGACGAGGCAGGCGAGTCAGGCCAGGCGGGCGAGGCAGACGAGGCCAGCGAGGCGAGCAATAGCGGTAGGTATCATTAATTTTTTAGACAAGACGGTTGTGTGTTGAATAGCGATTGCGGCTACCGGACAAGCATACTTTATCGGACGGCGGTCGACACAATACGCCTACGTCGATGGCTATCTGGTCCGCGTTCCACCGCCAGCCCGCCACCGCCGCTCGCTTTTATTTCCTTTTAGACAGGTTCTTACCTCACTATTTTTTTTCTCGTACGTACTTACGTACTCCAAGTGTCTCGTACCATTTGTATTATTAAATCGCGACGTACTTTATGTACGGTATAATAGTTTCAATATTCCTAAGAACCTATTTCGCTCAGCTAGTGTATGTAATAAGCGATATCCGCAGGTATCTTTCGGTCTCGAGTTATAATAGCGTAGGCTTGGAGGAGAAGGAAGTGCCACAGCGACCCGCGACCCGCGACGTGCCATTAGCGCCGCGCATTCAATAATAATGAACGACTCGCCACTCGCCGCTTACCGCTCTCCGCTCGCCGCCGCACCGACCGACCGCATTTTATTTTTTCGCTGTCGCACATTTCGCCGTCATAGCTATTTCCACTCGAGGCATTATACTCGCGTACGTGTGTGAGTCAGTCCACGTGGACCGCTCCGTCGTCGTCGAGCGGAATCCGCTGAATACGCGGCCCGGATTGGCCGCACGGCTCGGATCGCTTATTAAGGGCGGAGTTACACGCGATTCTGGCCTCCCATTGGTCCGGGCGCCGCACGGAGCCTCGCCGATTGGCGGAGGTGATTTTTATATGCGCGGCAGTCCACGTGGACTCGTTTATCTATTCAGACGCCGGCGGCGCGGTCGCGGGGGGCGGCCGGGGGGTATACGGGCAATCAGTAAAGGCGGGAGGAATACGGCCATATTTATAAGAGCTGCGGGGATGCAATCACGAAGCGGCGCGGGGCGGCGGCGGG
>DWAP01002800.1:0-12890 GCA_018230625.1 Heliconius eleuchia | reverse complement strand
GTTCCCTCTGCCTACCCTGCTGTGTGCGGGATACAGCGTGAAGCTGATTTTTTAAGTTATCGCACTAAAATATGAGTTTGCCGAAATAATTTATAGTATAAATAAATATTTCATTTATAAATAACACACATGTATAATGTCATAACATGAAGTGTACACATCTATAATATCATAACTTTCCGGTTTGGTAATTTCCTCTAATCAATGCAACCATGCTACTGTTCATCTTATGGTGCCAGAAACTATTTATGTTATTAAGCTTAAAATAATGTATGCAAAAATATTATTATTAACTAGTTAATTCAAAGATAACAAGGCTTAGAAATATATGTTGTGTTCAAAATTAAGCAATAAATATTTAGAATTTTTTCGCTTGATTTTCATTATCTAAATCTTTACAGTCGTTTAATTTTTCTGCAGCTTGTTAAAACAAATTGCCACCAATACATTGACAATGCGATGTTAAGAAAAAATCTTCAGATTTGTTTTACTGACTAAAAAAATATATGTAGCAGAATTAAATTATTCGCGATACGTTTTTGAGAAAAATGCAATTTAAAGCTTATTATTGTCCTTGCAAGCAAAAGTGCAGGGTTAAAAAGCAAAAAAAATATTAATGATAGCATATCTTTTTGAATAATAATGAAAAATGGAATAAATGATAATTTTCAAGACCACGTTTGGATTATAATTATCTTATAAATATTATTTGGTGTTAGTACAATCGTCTGGACAGTAATTGGTAATTTGGCTTTAGATAACAGTACCCTTATCGTATAAAAAATTATTATTATTTAACAAATTTATACGTATGTACGTAAGAATTTTGTGAAGATCCAACTTAATCCAAAATTTTATTATATATTTTAAATATTATTAGCAAAAAAACTATATTATAAAGTGATAAAGAATTTTTGTCGCATCTAGACAAAAATAATTAGATATTTTTCTAGAATTTTAACTTACCAGAATTTGAAGGTACTACACTTAACACTTTTAATACTTGAATAAAGACAGATTCCGATATCAACTTAATCTACCCAATAATTTCGGCGGTAAATTTCTGAATGTGCTCATCATTTATTTTCGTCGAGAACTTATTATTTACATTAAGAACGAAAATCTAAATATTTCAGATGTTTAATACCACAATGTGACGGCCCTAATCCTGAATTTGCCCCAAGTTGGGTCCTAAATGCGATTCCACAAACTAGTGGAAACAATTTCGAGGCTTGTGAGAAATATCAAAATAGTTCTCAAATGGTTCCCAATCCCAGCGACGTATGTCCAGCGGCTTGGTTCGATCGTTCCCAGACGGTGCCTTGCCAGAGTTACGTGTATGAAAATACTAATAGTGTTGTGTATGATGTAAGTTGATACGTAAACCATATGTGTAATTCTAAGAAAAACTATAGTAAAAAGTAGTCACTTCTTTATAAGTTATCTTGGAAGGTAAACATATATGTATTTTGCTTTGACTACTATAGCGGGTACGTCAAAATAATTTGATTATATTCTCCAGAAACGAAATGATACCTGTACATCTGAAAATACTGCTGACCCGATTTTGATAAAATTTAAACATTTCCACAAATTAGAATATATATATGAGCTTATATCAAGAAAAATCTTAGAAATTTAAGGAAAAACATTCATATGCTGAAACATTAACCATTAACTAAAATATTCCAGTTCGACATGGCCTGCGATGAGTGGAGACGTTCCCAAATCGGTTCTATCCGTACAATTGGCACCTTACTCGTGTTACCTGTTACCGGATATATTTCTGACCGCTGGGGTCGTCGCGTCGCTCTCACTTTGAACGCTTTTAACACTGGATGGTTGGGTCTTGTGAGATCCTTTGTCAATTCCTATGAATGGTTTCTGGCACTTGAAGTCATTGAGTCCACTATTGGAGCTGGTGCTTTTTCGTCTTGCTATATTTTGGGTAAGAACCTTTTTTATAAATTGGCATAATTAATTAAAAGTTACGTTAAAAAAAGATGCAGGTTAACCCTTTCACATTAAAATTTTTAATGCTCTTTATTGCACTTTGTAATAAATATTAATATTGCACTTTTACATTGAGAAATTTGTTTATATTTTATCATATACGTACTATTTCTTTTGCTTAGCTAAACAGGCGAAAAAATCAGGCGTTAAACTTTGCTATCACAATGTTTCTAAATGATCTAAAAATATAAAATAAAAATTTATAAAATAAAACAAAAAATGAAGAAAATTTATTTAAAATTATTATATTATTTACCTAACATAATATTTACTTAAGTAATTTTCTATAATTTTAGTAACTGAATTAGTAGACCCCAAATACCGAGTCGTCGTAGGAGCCACTACATCCACGATGTTTGCACTAGGTCAAGTCATATTAGGTTTCATAGCTTGGGGAGTGCAACCATGGAGAACCCTCACCCAAGTGCTTTATGCACCACAACTGCTAGTCGTTTCATATTTCTGGATTCTATCTGAATCCGTACGATGGCTGATGAGCAAAGGCCGTTATGAAGAATCTGAGGCAATCCTGAAGAAAGTGGCTAGGATCAACAAGAAAGAACTATCAGACAAGTCGTTGCAACTTCTAAGAGCTTCAGCTGAAGCTGAAAAGTTAATTGAGAAACCCAAAGAACCATGGCTAGTGCTCTTAGTTTTGAGATCAAAGTACATCTTACTGAGATGCTGCGTAGCGCCCATTTGGTGGATAACCAATACTTTAGTGTACTACGGAATGTCAATTAACGCAGTGAACTTGTCAGGAAATCGATATTTGAACTATGTGTACGTGGCTGCAGTGGAAATTCCTGGATTTTGGACGGCCATTTTACTTTTGGACCGAGTTGGAAGGAAACCAGTGCTAGTTGGTGGATACTGGCTGTGTGCGGCGTGCCAGTTTGCTTTTGCGTTTATGCCTGAAGGTTAGTATTCTCTAGCTAGCTCATTATTTTTTGATATTTGTAAAAATTATATATATACTACGTAGCTTAATCTGATATTAGCTTTATAAGATCCATATTTTTTATGTCAATACTTGTTTTCTAATAGTAAAATAACAATAGTGAGAACCAGTCGAGGTTCAGTGGTACAAGCGTGTGGCTGTAATCGCGACAGGCCGTGGTTTCGATTCCCACTAGAAGAAATTAAATATTGAATATTTTCATTTCTTTGTTCTGATGTCAGGCAAAAGCGTGGGGTTGAATTCCGCCACTCAGCACATTTCTCCAGGATTCGATCGGAAGTGAGTAGTAGAGTATCTCGACACAAGGCTTTCTCTGCCTATGCTGCTACATCGCTTATGTACAGCGTGAAGCTGAAGAAAAAAGAATAACAACAACATGCACTCTTTCTATTTATTTCATAAAATATTTTTCGCAGACATACAACTTTAAAATTTGGTATGAAGAGAGATTTATAATTATGTTACAAATAAAAAATGAGTGCATATGACTACATACTTAAGTTTTTTAACTTTTATTTTTTTTATCTCGTTGCATATCAATGTAGGTCGCAATCTTTAAATTTATATGTATGGATTCGAATCGCATTAGCACGGTTTTTTTAATATGACGAGGTTCTCTTATTCATATTTTACCTTCTTATTTTTTTTTCAAATTTGACTAGTCATATTAACTAGTCATATTTGAGTCAGATAAGTGATTCAAAAGTGTTAGCAAAAATAAATTTGAACAAACAATATTTTTAATTTATTATATTTCCTTCAGGCAACGACGGTGTCTCACTGGCATTCTACCTAATTGGTAAATATGCCATTGCTATAGTAATGACGTCCGTGTACGTGTACACAGCAGAATTATTCCCTACAAAGTACAGACATAGTTTGTTCGCGTTCTGCTCTATGTTGGGAAGGATTGGTTCTATCACAGCACCTCTTACGCCTGCCTTGGTAAGTATTAACCAACATCAAAAAATGAAGTGGACGAGATTTAGTTGAAATTAGATAATGTTTGAGCATAATGATCTAATTAGGCGTCCATGTATGGCAAAAATTGAAATTGTAGTTTTGAAAGCCTAGATTTCCATCCATAAGCATTGTTAGCAATAGTAAAATATTGACATGATAAAATATTAAATAATAGTATCATTGAGGCATTGAGACTTTATGAAACAACGTTTGATTGTATATATGTGTTTGTGATTTTGTGATTTTGATCAAGACTCAGGGAAAAGATGATTATTTAATAATGATTATATTTAAACTATTATCATGTCTCCGCCATAACACGAAACACGAAGCTGCCTTACGCCGTTAAATACACTATCGAAAATTAGAGTTATAACGATAAGAATTTACTGAGTAGGTAATTAATATTTTCAACTATTTCCAGGCTCTTGAAGTATGGGAGAATTTGCCATCAGTTCTCTTTGGATCCTTCGCTCTTTTATCCGGTCTCCTTATTTTCACTATGCCAGAGACTCTCGGCACTAAATTACCGAACACCATTGAAGAGGCTGAAGAACTTAGCTCTAGGAAAAAGAATAATGAATAATTTATATTTATGTTTATAGTGTATTGTTTATAGTATAGTAATTACATATTATGTTTTTTATTTATTGATAAATAATAATATTTTTTAAAAATATAGTATGTTAAAAAAACTATTTTTGTCGCAGTTATTTTAAAATGTTTTAATGAAAAATCTGAGAACTCACATGCCACTCACCTACAGATAAATTAATCACGCAATTTATTTAATGGAAAGAACAGACTTACTTATGTTAGAATTAATTTAAAAACACCATTGTATGAGTGATATTCCGAAAAATATTTAGGAAACTGAAAATGAACAAAAAAAAAGCTTAAATTGCGTAAGTGATACAAATATGTGTATCACTACATCTACAAAGCACAATATAATGCTTAAAATTTGCTTTGCATTTGCTTAGCTTATTGAGTTTTTATTATACATTTAAAAGTAAACGTAATTACTATAAAAAATATGTTTGATGAAAAGCTACTTTATTATTATTTATTTAATACTTTATTACAACATCAAAAAATTTAGAAGTAAAATAACGTTATATGCTACAAACAAAAAAATCTCAAGTAAGCAATCAATTTATCCATGTTTCTATAATAATTGTATACGATAAAAAAATATATAAATATAATAAAAAAATTATTTTTGAGTTAATTTGTACGCGGTAGGAGTAAAAGGCAAAATCGTTATAATATAATGTATTAAAATATCATGACCTGTCTAGAACGTTCATCAAATTTTTAGAAAATATTTCAAAGGTAATATGATATGATAGTACGATCATTTTAAATGTGGATGGTAGAGAGAGGAGTTCGGGCAGTGGAGGCGTTAATGTGCATATCAAAGGGGCACCATAAGCCCGTTGGGTCGCATGTTCCATCAAAAGTTCACTAAGCACTTTCTACTCACTCTAAAGCTAAGTGTATAATAATTTATTAAAAACGCATTTCTTTCTCAGATTAGCTATTATATATACCATGGTCCAGCCATGATAATTGTAAAGTGTTTCAAACTTAACAAGCCCTAGTGTCACGTAAACAATATAGTACTACGAGTACTTCTGGAATCGATAAGGATTCAAATACCTAAATTTAGAAAAAATCATGTAATAAATAATGATTAATGATAATTTAATGACGAGTGACGTTCAGAAGTGATAAGATTATTTGCGAATTATAAATATCAAACTATTTCCATATGTTCTTGTGCACCTTTAAAATTCAAATCATTAATAGTAACCTAATTTATAAAAAAAATTAAACTTTCGAATATCAATCACTTAATACAAGAAGAAAAAATAAGAATTAGAAATGACAAGTGAAAATAAGATTGAAGAAGGAAACAATGAGCCAACAAGTATAGACTTAGATGACATCTTAATAGAAGAAATAGGACAATTTGGATGGTACCAGCTGCTTACAATGGTATTGGCGGCTATACCAGTAATATTTTCGGCATTTGCTGCTGGTGAATACATCTTTACAACGGCCAGAATACCGACCAGGTAACTAAAATATTTTTTTCAGTTTTACGCATGAGTATTATTGTGAAGTATTAAAACACTCCGTTCTCTATGTTCTCCCTGAATTCTAGATGATTACCGATAATCTTAATAAAGTCAAGTTTAGACCAATACTTTTAACAATCAGAAAATTCTTAAAAATAACTAACGCTATTCATTTATTTTTTAAACACGTTTTCTAAATAAGTATTTTTCTAAATAAGTAGCTATTCATTTATATACAATTCTAGAAAAATATTTGTTAAAATGAAAAAATACTAACAAACATCTACTCTAAATAATTTCAGATGCCTAATACCACAGTGTGACGGTCAAAATCCGGAATTTGCTCCAGATTGGGTGTTAAATGCGATACCCGGTGCTAGCTTGGACGACTTTGAGCCTTGTGAACGGTTTCAGAATAGCTCCTTAATCGTCAATGCTATTGACGTGTGTCCTGCATCTTGGTTCGATCGGTCGCAAAAAATTCCTTGCGAAGAATATGTCTATGAAAACACACTTAGTGTTGTTTATGATGTAAGAGAGAGACATTTATTTTTCATCTTTTCAACAGCATTTAACGGACGACGTGGAGAGTGTAGCGTAGTAAGATTACCTAATTGAAGTAGTAAAGTAGATATACAATTTTATTACTTCTTAAAACATAACATTAATAACCTAACAATATTTTTTTACATAAAATAAAAATAAATCAGCTTCACGCTGTATCCCGCACAAAACAGGGTAGGCAGAATAAACCTAGTGTTAAGGCACTCTTTTTTTTCACATTCCGCCAATTTTTTCGAGGCATTGCATGCTAAGTGACGGAGCTTAATGCCGGTCTTTTGCATTAAATACTATAATATAATTATAATTTTAGTTTGATTTGGCTTGTGACGAATGGAGACGTTCTCAAATTGGGTCTATCTTGACAATTGGTACATTCTTCGTGCAACCTATAACTGGATATATTTCTGACCGCTGGGGTCGTCGCGTCGCTCTCACTATTAACGCCCTAAATACGGGATGGGTGGGACTTGTTAGATCATTTGTATATTCGTATGAGTGGTTCTTGGCACTGGAAATTATAGAGGCTGCTATAGGAGCGGGAGCTTACGCATCTGCTTACATTTTAGGTAAGGCGTTCTTAGTATTTTAAGTTGAGAATTATGTAAAAATTGGGTGAAAGATCAATTCCTCCTTTCATTTTGTCTGTAATTTATTTGGTATGAAGTAATTCTATTTTATATTTCTTTTGTTTTGATATTCTTATCTCTCATTACTTCTTTTAACCAACGCGTACTACTATTAATTTGAATTGCTATTTCAGTAACAGAGATGGTGGGCCCTAAGTACCGTGTAATGGTCGGTGCAACTGTATCATCATTGTTTGCTGTTGGACAAGTATTCCTTGGACTAATAGCTTGGGGAGTGCAGCCATGGCGTACTCTCACGCGCGTGTTATATGCGCCACAACTAATTGTAATATCCTACTTTTGGATTCTATCTGAATCTGTACGCTGGCTGATGAGCAAAAGCCGATACGAGGAATCTGAAGCAATTTTAAAAAAGGCGGCAAGGATGAATAGGAAAGAGCTTTCAAATAAATCGTTAAAACTTTTGAGAGATTCAGCAGAGGCTAAAAAGCTGGCTGAAAAAGCAGATGATTATTGGCTGGTAGTCAGAGTGTTTAAATCCAAAACAATTCTACTGAGATGTTGCGTGGCGCCTATTTGGTGGATCACAAATACCTTTATTTATTTTGGAATGTCCATCAACGCGGTGAATCTATCGGGGAATAGTTACTTGAACTTTGTTTATGTTGCTGCAGTAGAAATTCCCGGGTACTGGACAGCTATATTGTTATTGGATCGTGTTGGCAGGAAGCCCGTGTTAATATGTGGATATTTGCTTTGTGCGACTTGTCAGTTCGCATTTGCGTTCATGCCAGAAGGTTTGTTATATATTTAATATATTTTTGTTTAATTTATAATTATTTAGTTGCCTATTAAGATCAATGATGAAATATTGTAAATCAACATTTTTGTTATCGGTTAGTAATTTAGAAGAAAATGAAAAAATGTGGTGTGAACTCCCTCACTTTACATGCAGATATCTCATATTTGATTGGAAAGCGGGGAACTAAGTGTTCTCTTTGCTTACTCTGCTATGTAAGTGGAACTAGCGACCTATGGCTATTATTATATTATAGCCAAATTATAGAAAACCTATAAATGAATTGTGTTATTCTGGTCTCTGTGTGTCATCTAAATCCGTTCATTTTCAGGTCTAGACGGTGCAGCCTTGGCGGTCTATCTCATTGGCAAGTACTCCATCGCAGTAATCATAACATCTGTATACTTGTACACGGCGGAGTTGTTCCCGACGAGACATCGTCATAGTTTGTTCGCGTTTTCTTCGATGATAGGTCGTTTAGGAGGTATTACTGCGCCACTTACACCTGCTCTAGTAAGTAAAAGTATAATTGCCAGTTGTTATTAGATAAAATATTTCTTCTTTAGATATAAATCTATGCCTATAATAAAATCGTTACGGAACTGTGTCTGTGCATGAAAGATTTGTAAGAAAAAATGCTATTGGGGGCCTTTACTAATACAATCAAATCAAATCACGCTGTATCCCGCACACAGCAGGATAGGTAGAAGGAACCTAGTGTTAAGACACTCCGTTCCCCACTTTCTGCCAGATTCTGAAGGCATTGCGTGTTGAGTGGCAGTACTCAACGCCGCGCTTACCCTCGACACCAGAGCGAAGAAATGGAAATAAAAATTTAAGTAAATATTTCATATTCTCGAGTTTGGATGGCACCCACAACCACTTTTTACAGTCACACTTCGTGCTGCTGCGTCACGACTGACCTCACTATTAAGCTGCTCACTGTCAATTACTATTAAAAGATTTTTTAACTAATAAGTGTCAATTATTTAAAAGAAAAAAAATTTCAATGAAGACTATTAATGTTATAAACTTTTTATTTTAATGTTATCAAATGTAAAAATAATAATTTTTGCAGGCTCTAGAAGTATGGGAGAGTCTTCCTTCAGTTTTATTCGGCTCTTTCGCGCTAATATCATGTATGCTCGTTTTCACGACGCCTGAAACACTTGGTACAAAATTACCCAACACTATGGAGGAGGCAGAAACACTCACGAAAAGAAACAATAACGATTAAATATACTTTTATTTATAAACATAATAAATTATCATCCAAATTTTTTTTTTCATTGGGACAAAATCATTAACTTCTAGATTGGGGCCAGGTGACTGTATATCATTCCTATTAGCGTAAATAAAAAAATCTTTGTTTAAATTTTTTGGAACAGAAATGTCTTGATGGGAACAGAGTATCTTAACATTAGGTTCTCACGTTCCCTCTGCCTACTCTGCTAGGTGCGGAATACAGCGTGGAGCTGAAAAAAAATCAATACACTCGGCAAAGATGGAAAAGTAATGAAGTCATACTCACTCCGACTGTCAGTTAAGTACATTTATCTCAAGATCGCATGTATGTACAAATTTAAAATTAACACCAAAAAAATAATAATAGTATGAGTCAACGCAATCAAAAGATACTAGCGGTTGTGCATCGTTTTTGCTGCATTTTTGATGAAATTGACCTCGTAATAGAAACTTTTAGAATATAAATATGAATTTTGGCAGCAGGAAGTTATAACTAGCAGTACAAATAAAGAAAAAAATCTAAAAATTTCAAATTTATAGATATTTTATAGAACAAAAAACATTAAAACTTGTAGTGCATATTATACAAAAAACGAAAAAAATACGTCCGCTGAAATTAACTTAAATTTGTCAATACTGTTTTACTAGAGTCTTAGTGAAACAGTTGATAATCTAACCATATTATGCACCTTTATTACATTGATAAATATTTGAAATATTATAAAAAATATCAAATAATTTTCTTAACTGACCATATTTAAATTATTATTCGCATATTTATATTTCAGAAAGTGGTGGTAAAGTAACCAAAATAGTCACTTTTTAATTCTAACTTTTTTATGTTTTATTCGAAACTACAACTATCTTTTATATATTTAAAGAGCTAATTAGACTCGATGAGAAATAGTAACTTTTTAACGATCGTTTCAAATTGTATCGTCTTTAGGACAGAGGGTGTAAGTAAGTTAAATCATATAACTATGTATAACATAAAGCATATAAGTAAATTAGGGTAATTTTATTAAGTTACGAAGCATATAGTTTTAGTTTTCTTGATTTTTATAACAATTAAACCCGTAGATGCCAGAGTTGTAGCGCAGTGAAATAGCATCTGATGCGATATGTTTAAATTATTTTCTTTGAAGATAAAAGTTGGATTTGCGTAAATTTTTTCTTGATTTTTATATCAATTAAACCCGTGGAGGCCAGTTGTGGCGCAGTTAAATAGCCTCTGAAGCGATGGTTGTGAGGTCGATCCTCACTCGGGGGATCATTATTTTCATTTCTCTTTGTAATATTATCAAGTACCTTTCGAGTGTAGACATGGAAAACGTATAAATTTATTTGCAAGCTCACAACCTATGTGCAAATATTTTCTAGATCAGATATTTTCATGGTTTATCTTGGTCAATAAACATAAGCCAATATGTAGGTATGTACCATACATATTAGATAATAACTATATATTTCGAAAATACTTTTTTTTAATACATATTTAGGAAATATTTGAAAATGATTAATCTTGAATACTATAATAAATATAGGAAAAAAGAAATACGACTTTGACTACGGGCAATTGTATTCATTGTATTTTAATCGTCCTTGTTTTTTAATGTAATTAACACAATTATTGATAGATTTTATCATTTTGCTATTTAATTTGGAAAATATATTGCCATATGCGCTTTATTCAAATAATATAAGATATTTTTGAGGTAAAATATAATATAAGGACTTGGAAATTGATAAATTTTATTATAAAATTTAAAATGTCAAGATTCTCTACAAAATTTTATTATTAAATAACTATTTTAAGTCCAATTGAAGATAAATTACATTTTTTTATCAATTTTATAGCCGTATATCGTATTTGCTTGTTATCTAGAAATTACTATTTTTTTATAAAGTTCACCAAATTAGTGCAGGTTAGAGGGCTGTAACACTTCCACCGAGGCAGACATCTAGAAATGGGCGAGGAAAGGAAATCTATGCAAAATGATGGACGTGAAAAAATCGACAAACAAAAAACTGTTAATCTGGATAAAATTTTAGTTGAAGAAATTGGTCAAATTGGTCCGTATCAATTACGTACGCTGGGACTGTCCGTCATAGTGGTTATTTTCGCCGCATGGGCTGCAAGTGAATATGTCTTTACTACTGCTCGAATTAATACCAGGTATTTTATCAAAATTTATACTTAATATAAAATTTTATTTTTCAAGTGAAGAAAAAGACTTAAAGAAACAAAATAGCCTTATTTAGCTGTAGGCGATAATCTCAGGAACCACTGGTTAGAATTAAATAATTATTAGTACATGAAGTTACTCCTTTCGATGCAATAGAATACTGTATATGCAGTCTCAGTTACCTCGGGCAAATAGAATGCTTGTTAGTTATTTTCAATCAATGACAATGGCGAAAAGTCAGGTTAAATCTGGTGTTCTATAAAAAATATTAAATTAAAAATATTGTCGTTTCAGATGTCTAATTCAGAAATGTGAAACTCGAGACACATTTGAGTTCAGTCCATCGTGGGTATTAAATGCAGTTCCTGCAAGTGGCAATTCCTTTGACAATTGTAGAAGATTTGAGTATGTAAATGTGACAGTGACAAGAGACGTCTGCCCCGCCGAGTGGTTCAATACTAATAATGTTATCGATTGTGAAGAGTATGTATACGAGAACACTGACACAGTGGTTTACGACGTAAGTAACACAGAAGAGATACACAGAATGGCAGGTACTTGCGAGGATGTCACGGTCAGAATGAAGAAGAACGTGCTCAGCTGGTTTGGGCACGTCGAACGAATGAGTGAATGGCAATAAAGATTTATGACGAAAAAGTGAGCGGTAAGAGAGGTAGGGGGAGTTAGTAACATTAGTTGACCTTCGAAAACACAGTATCAAAGATACTGGAGGGAGGTCACGTAGAAAGCATGAGAACCCGCCGACGGGCATGTAGCTCCTTCAAGGTAAATGACGTCAGACGAAGCGAAAGAGATATGCAGGGACTGTAGCGTTTGTTCTCTCTAACTACCCCGATCTCTCTTACTAGGGATATAGCGTAATGCTACTTTAGTTTAGTTTTTTTTATGCCTTAATTTATAAATTTTACAATTCACGTTTGTTTACAACAATTGTTATCATGTGATTATAATTTAATAAATTCATAGGTATATGATAAAACAAAATGACTTGACTTAGTTTTGATTGATAAATATATAAGATATGCAATGTATACTGCAAGGGTTACCGTCATCTTTTGATCAGAATCAGTGTAAGATTATTTAAATATTATATTATTATAATCTGAATATTTTACATTTTTAAAAAGATTCAGACAAAGTCGGTTTCGGACGGTGGCGGTAGGTTTTGGATCCAGGACACAATGTTTTTAAAACTAGCGGAAGAGAAAACAACATTTACGTACTTCGTTTAGGTCTTGGCACCGACTGCAAACCTATCAGTAGCACATACTAATAATAGCATTGTATCTGTTAATACATTAAAGGTAGTTAAGATTGCATAAGAAGTATTATAAATTAAATCTTTATTAAGTTGTAAATGAAACTATTTTAACCGGATTAATCGCGTATATGCGTATATGTCACGGGTAGACACGTCTACCCGTGACCACGGACTACTGTAAAGTGTTCGAAACGTCGGGTTCCCCA
>DWAP01002799.1:0-12890 GCA_018230625.1 Heliconius eleuchia | reverse complement strand
CGGGTTCGAGTCCCGCTACGTTCAAATTTTTATACGTTTTCTAATTAAGTAATTTAGTAATTGTGTAATAATCGTTTTGATGTGGTATTATTAAAGTTAATTACTACAGGTGGGAAATTGACTATCCGGACCTCTCAGTTGTAAGGATTGTCGATTATTATTATATATATTATAGAAGTTTATATTAAATATTAAGTTAACTAAGATATGTTGATGATTGAAAGCCAGACTTTGAATAAGTCATATATTGTTTACATTTTATCAATATTACTCGAAAACTCTCTTAAGCTTTAACTTACTCTTGATATAGAATTGCCTTGTGAGACAATCGAAGAATCGTGGCTGCTCTGAAATTAGGTTTTCTGCACTTTTGCGCATTGGTCACTAGTGAACAAAATAATAAAAAGTAAGAAAAAATATAAAATCAATCTGCACAGCCATCTGCGGCTAATTTCAGAGCAGCCACAACCATTGCAACAAATCTACAGCTAAGTTCAGGGATGCCAAGAATCGTAGACCGTACTATTACGTATTTATCCGTGACAATCCGATTTTATAAAATCATAACGGATCGGTGTTTGCACATGGATGATATATAAGTTATCACTATTGGATTCTGACAAGGCTCACTTAACTTTAGTGTTTTATGTCAATCGGTACAAAAATAAAAGAATTTTGTGAATATAAGGAGTTGTATGTGATATTGTGTAGTACAAGCAGGCGATGCCACGCGGGGGCCACTAGTCTCTAATAAATTAGTTTAATTTTGTTCCCAGGTAGTACCATTATACATGGCGTTATTACAAACGTGTTCGAATCCAGAAACATTAGAGGCAGCGGCCGGAGCGCTACAGAACCTGGCGGCCTGTTACTGGCAACCCTCCATCGATATACGTGCTGCTGTTAGGAAGGAGAAAGGTGGGTGAATATACAGATTTCGTGATTGGATTGGATTCGAGGTTGTAGATTAGATGCTTGTTTGGGGTTGTTTTTGTGATATGTCTAGACATTGTGTTATGCTAAATTCTGATAAATTACTACTAACAAGTAAATGTTAAAACGCAAGAAAAGACAAAAAGTAGATATATTTTAAATCAAAGAACTTATTAAGTAGATGTATGTAAATGTGATATGTAAATACAAATTTCGGTTCTGTTTCTTTGCACAAACACATTGCTCATGCACATAACCCTATACTGAAAAAATAAAGCCGGGCATCACTTTAATCTACAACATATGAAAATAGAATAAAGAGACATAAGAAATTACATAAGACCTTTATATAAAATATCAGCGACCGATTCCCAGCTTCTAATATTTTTTATATAAATATAACACATTTAAGGATCCTGATATATAACCTAAATTATTGTAAAATTTCAACTAAGTCCATTCACATGATCCCCAGGCCTACCTATCCTAGTGGAGCTGCTCCGCATGGAGGTGGACCGCGTGGTGTGCGCCGTGGCCACCGCGCTCCGCAACCTCGCCATCGACCAGCGCAACAAGGAGCTCATTGGGAAGTACGCCATGCGCGACCTCGTGCAGAAACTGCCCAGCGGGAACCAGCAGCACGATCAGGTGATAATAATGTCGTTACATTAAATTATTCGTACATCTCGTATTACAGTACATCTCATCTTACACTTTCTAATTTATTCATAATAATAATCAATCAGCTTCACGCTGTACACAGCAGGGTAGGCAGAGGGAGACTTAGTGTTAAGGCACTCTTTTCCTCCCTTTCTGCCGAATTCCGGAGGCATTGCGTGAGGCTAAGAAAGTATTGTATATATTATATTTTCTTTTCTAAGTGTGGAATAAGACTATAAATATATTACAAATATTTAATGAATAACATTTCTCTTTTTGCCGAATGATAATTCTTCGGCGCGGGTTCAAATTTCACTACGTTCAATATTTATACTTTGTCTAAATAAGTATATTAAATATCTTTAAATAAGTAAAAAAATATAAAATTTAATCCACAGGGCACGTCGGATGACACGATAGCAGCTGTCCTCGCGACTTTAAACGAAGTCATCAAAAAGAGTGCGGAGTTCTCCCGTTCGTTACTAGAGGCGGGCGGTGTGGACCGGTTACTCAATTTGACCAAACAACGCCACCGTCACACGCCCAGGGTGCTCAAGTTTGCTGGTGAGTTTGATTTATTTGTTAAACGTACGGCCGAAGAGTTGTTGCCGCCGTGAAGTTAGGCTTTCTGAACATTGGCGCATTGTTCACACTTCACTGCGCGGCGGCCGATTAAGTTCGGCTTGTATAATTAATATATGCGTGTGACTAAAACGCACGCTACAGGTTGTGAGTTCGATTCCTAATCGAGGAAATGATATATATAATATTTTCATTTCGTCGCTTCTGGTGTCGAGGTAAAAGGCAAGGCATAACAAAAAAATTGGTGGTTCAAATGATGCGTTGACTTCCTATGCATCTTCTTAAACATTGGGCGGTGCGTGAATAACAGTGTCTTAACAATAGGTTTCCGGTGCTCTGCTACATGTGGCATACAGCGTCAAATGATAATTAAGTGAACTAAACTTTTCTTGTCGTTTCCAGCTCAAGTGCTAATGACCATGTGGTCGCACGCGGAGTTGCGCGAGGTGTACCGCAAGCACGGCTGGCGCGAGGCCGACTTCATGACGCCCGCGCGCGCAGCGCAGCCACGGGCCTCCTCCAATGCTAGCGGTTTGTATTCATTTTATATTGTAAGATCATTTATAGTTATTAAATATCCACTATAAAAATTCTATTACATAATAATATTAATGTGTTCAATGTGGCGCTAGATTCCGTTAGTTTAAATGGAGAATAGGATGTCCTGAGACCAGGTGCTGTCTGTCTATCTTGCTAAATGCGGGGGAAAGTATGAAGCAAATAAAAGCTAATTAGCTTTTTTATAGGAAGAGAAAGTTCATTTATTTCCTTTTTTGGTACCCGTCTGACAAAATTGTTTATATGGGTTTGTGTATTTTTATCTTTAAAATAAGCTTGTGTGTATATGTATAACTATGTATAACACATGTATAACAGTGTCATATTGATTAAACTTGGAATATATAAGATTAGGTTTAATTGATATCAAATTTAACATTGCTTTGCCCAAATTAGATCTCTTAAAGATTTCAATTTTACATTTATAAAAGAGATCGATATAAAGTAAGAAAATTACAAAGAATATTTTTTGCTACTTTTGCTTCTCAACGTTCATATGCTTTTTGCATATAAAGAGATTAAATTCTGTAAATATTGTACAATTTATAAATATTGTGCGTCCATCGCATTATACTACCATGTTTGCTTGTACCATATTGTGATGTGGCTTTGTCTCTTACGCTGATCTAACAACATTATAATTCCTAAGTGTACATAATATATAAAAATAAAAACACCACTCAACAAGCAATGCCTTTTAAATCGGTGGACAATGGGAAGTGAAAGTGTTTTAACGGGAACTGAGTGTCTTAACACTAGTTCCCCAGGTTACATACGACATGTCTGCGCGCGTAGGTCAGGGCACGCCCCTGTCGGGCGGCGCGCCGCACTCGCCGGGCGCCGCCAACAGCACGCTGAGCCGCCCCATGGCGTCCACGGGCGGCACGCGCTACGAGGACCGCACCATACGGCGCCACCGCGAGGTAATGCAAACACAACCCGACAAGGCTTCATGATTATTACGGAATATATACATGTACTTCTCACAGGTTGCTTTGTAAATTGTTTTGTCCAGATGTTGTGGTGTTTGTCACGCTATAGCTAGTCGTAATCATTGATTTAAGTTATATTAATACAAGCGGCAAATAAAAACTTGTGCATTGTATTTTTATGATATACATACTGTAATTGTAGTTATTTTCAAGCGAATTTATAAAAAAAATATTTTTTGAAGTTACTTGTTTATTGACAGATTTATGATATGCAATTTGCACTATTAACCATAAAATGCACTTCTAAAATTCTGTATTCTTTTTGTTTTACATTCAATACTAAAAAGATGTGTCTTTAGCTGTATATTGTGGTATGTAATCTATGACATTGAACCATTTCAAACATGGCCAAAATAAAAAAAAGCTAACAATTTTAAAACTTTACTCAACTGTACAAATGGTCCACTTTTAAACGATAAAAATTATATATATATATATATTTTAGAAAATACAAAATAGTACTGAAAAAAAAACTTAAATTTGCAACTTTTTTCAGAGCGATGACATGCCAGCAATGGATGTCAATTACGCCGATGGTCTCGGTATGGGTAACCCGAACGGTAGACCCATGAACCTTCAAGGGGTCCAAGCCCAGATGCCACCGCCGAGCAGCCGCTAAACAAAACATAATATGTCTCTGTAAATCAATTATTTTGAATGTATAACAGTTCATTGTTCATTGGTAATTAACATTATTCTTGCTGTGTATAAGTTTCGATATTTCTTACCTTTTTTTCTTGTTTTTTGGTTTGATTTAATTTTACTATAATGTGAAATTAAGTTAAAGTTCAATAAAACCAAAACACTTTAAACATTAACATTTTGCATATTTCCCCATTTATAATATTATTCGAGAAAATTGATTTTACATTTGTAATGTTTCCATTTCGGACTTGACAGTATTTTTCATTGTTTTCTTTTATTGATTAGTGTTGAAAGGAGAATTTAGAATTAAACGAAACTTTACCTTATTTCATTGTTTAAGTCAATATTTAAGTCTTCAGTGAAAAGGAGTATATATTCAATCAAAAACATCATTTTATAATAGAAACATTTCAATGAAGTTAAATTTTAAATTATATTATTATTATTTATCATATTTCCAGTATCATAATGTTTTTGTAACTTATACTCCTTTTTTCTACATGCACAATGACCTAAGCCATACGTAATGGCCAAATTTATTTTTCAAAATATCAGGTTATTTCATTAAAAAAAAATCTCATGCCGATAAAATTTGCCATAATAAAATACGTTACTTGTTTTGTCAGGTTTTTTAATAATAAACAGCAGCTATCATTATCATCACTTTATCATAATTTTATATATATTTGTAAAATTAGTAACACTCCAAACACATGCATTTAGTACACGTGGAATTTCTTTTAAACAGGACTGATATTGAAATCTGTTTATTGTGAAATTTGACAAATTATATATTATATAGGAATTAAGCAATAAACATAACAGTACAATAATCTGCATTTAAATTATCCAATACCGATTTCCACGACATTATAATTAGTGAATAAAAAACGACTACCACAGATCACACTTGGTGATTTTAATCGATTGCTTATTATTTGAATCGATTTTAAATTATGTCGATTTATTTGAAACGATCAAGTCAATTCCCCTGTATATAGTCGTGCCATTGTATTATTAACGTTAAAAAAGGGGATTCCCGTAGATGTTGTCAAATTTTTTATAAATAAATGGAGGCTCATTGACATTACGACGGATGTTCACATTAAAATACAGTCAGCATAAACATGTTTCACTTTAAAATATTGCGAAGCTCAAATAGTGTTTTATAATATTACTTAGCGATTCCATACAAGAAAATGTATAATTATGAAATATAACACTAATTTTTAATAAAAAATCACATTTTGCTGACTGTAGTTGTGGTTATGTATATGAAACTAAATAAATTGTCAATATAATAACAATATATAGTATATAAAGACATCTAAATATTCAGAATTTGAATATTTATATTTTACAATTATACAAGTAGCTAACTTAGCCCGTTGTTATCGTCGAAGGGTTACTAACGAGGTTTTTTATAATATTTTATATTCATTCCATAACATTTGAATGTAATATAGGTGTCTATGTCCTTTTATATATTTAAGGAATATCCGTCTTATATATAGCGTTAAGCATTATTGGAAAATCTATATAAGCTTTAAAGTTGAGTTGTAGATGCGAGTTGAGTTGGGAAAGACAATTCAATGACAATTTTTTATTATATATATTTTTTGCAAACTGTACTGGAAAATATGCAGTGAATTGATTTTAACAGACTACAAAGTCTTTATGCTGTCTTTATTTCAACATTTAATGGGATTTTCAATGTTTTATTCAATAATTTTATTGCTTATTATTAAAAATTTTAAAAGTATATTCTATTATAGAACGACTATATTATTACTATTATATTATATTAGATTCACGATTGTTATATATTTTAAATGAAACTATTTTAACCAGATTAATCGCGTATATTTTGTATTTTTATACATTTTTGGAAACCCGACATTTCGAACACAGTCTACCCGTGACCACGGACTACTACAGAGTTCGAAACGTCAGGTTTCCAAAAATGTATAATCATACAAAATATACGCTACATTGAATTGTCGTTAAAGTAGTTTCATTTAAAATATATATGCTTTTTTATAATTGTTATATTTTTAATTTTCTTATGTACTCATGAAAAAAAAACCATAATTATCTAATTTTGTGGTATAGTGTTTTTGGCACGTCTTTTCATGACATTATTTAGATATACTATTTATTTTGGAATTGTTAATTTGTCATCATTAAACTTGGCTTATTGAAGAACCATACGGCTGGTCGAAATTTTATCAACGCTAATTACAGTAAAGATATAATTTAAATGCCAACAATGGATTGCGATTAAATATTTGTTAATAGTATCGAATAAATATTTACTTCATGTATAGCTATCGTTCACAATCAATTTGTAAGAGCAGCTTGAAAATTGCACTGACAAAGTGACATTGATCTCTTGAAAATGATTCGACAGCTTTAGTTAAGGACTTTCATTAGATGATTTCCCTCCGTTTTGAATTTAATTGTAGTGTAGCTATTTATTTCATTTTATCATTTTATACTATATTTAAATAGTTAAGATTTTGTGATGTTGTCTTACAATGTATTGTACTTTTTGCACAACTCCCGACGTCCGACGACGGTTGACTGAGAAAGCTGGTACAAAACTCATTCAGTGCATTATGTTTTGTGAACCATAGAGCATGTATCGTGCGATATCTGTATAGAAATATCTTTTATAATCTGTACAACACTTTGTCAATGGCTGATCGCGCTTTACCTGCAAGTCTATGGTCACGTATGTAAGTTTTGTATATTTTTATTATAAACGTTTAAGCGATTGTACTACAGTTTTTTCATAACAATATTGCTTGCCAGGACGACGTCGCTTCTATGAAGCGAATTATAAACACTTCAGTTTAGGCTTAAGGCATTATTTTATTAGATCGTTTATTTCTTATTTATCGTTCCCATTTGTGACTATATTAGACAATTGTAGGCATTATTAGAGATATTGTTTTAAATGAATATCTTTATTAACATATAGTAATGTCAAATTTTATATGTACCACTTTATAATTATTGTTGTATAGATAGTTTCTTTGCTGCGATGTTTATATTACGCCGCGCTGCATTTGATTTGGTCAATACAAGAATATTTAGATGATAAAAAATTATGAAAACAAAACAGGAACATTGGAACAATGTTTTTATTTGACAACTAAAGCAATTTACGGTTGTAACAGATGTACTTAGGTAGCTAATGCCACGAAATGTATTTTTTAGTGTTGTATCTTATATTTTTTCTATGAATATTGACCAAATTTCATGCGACACACCGAGATCTCTTGAAGATTAATAGTTTATAAGTCATACCTTCACGATCTTAGTGTTACACCACAATTTAAATATTATATTATACTCTGTGGTCAACCACAGACTATATAGAGTTGTTGGAACGGTAATACTCGATTATTTATATATTTTTTTATTTAAAATTTTTATTATTCTTTATTTAATTCCTTTTTCATAATTTGTCGTTGCGACGTTATTAGTAAAATAGTTTTTACATCATGTTGTATGTAGATTTTAATAGAAATTATTCTCTCTTGCATTAAAAAAAATATATTATACACAAAAATTAAAGAATGATTTTTTAAATTTTGTTTTTGTTTCTTTTTTATTTTTCCTTTTGTATTTTTTTCTTTTGTACATTAAAATAAGGGCCTATATTCACTAGATATGTTAAATATAAGTTTATAAATTGACTGCATTTTCTGACGTAAGGATTTGTTTGAAAGAGACTCGATTCGAATTAAGATTTTCGAAGGTTTTACTAAGATTTCTAAAAAAAACCATATTGACAGTGTAAGAGGCTTTTATTGATTTTATTTTTTTAGTATTTGGGTGTTAGACATTGTTAGAAACTTTTTATAGTATATAATTATAGTTAAAATTATCTAGCGAGGCGACATTGCATAAAAAAAGGGTGTACGAGTGAACGATATGTATGGACAGTTGATGTTTGAGATGATTTAAAAGTCTTGTATTAATCGAATGTTTAACAAATCCTATTTGTATGAATGCTCACGTTTTATATATTAACCGTAGAGTCCTAAAAGTATTGAGAAATTAATCAGTTATTGAATTTATAGGTGTAATAGGAGTAAATGGAGTTTATAAGGATTAGGGCGCGCACGTTTCTATTGGTATATACGTTTTGTACTACGGACACCTATTGTTATGTGATCGGATCGTAAAACATATTCCACGACAGTATTATCCAGTAATCTTATGTACCAACGTTGCTAATAATAAAATACATTACATTTAAATAAACGTTCGTTTTATTTGTTGGTAATCCTCTATTAAGATTTATTTGTTGTACTATGGTTTGGGACGTAATTATTATATCAGTAATGTGTACATTTTATAAGTAAGTACAACTAGGAGGTTGAATGGATGAATTATTTTCATGGAAATAAAAAATATAGAATATCCAAACAAGAAAGACGAGAGAAGTTGTGAGAGTTAAAACCAACTCATACATCCTTCACCTGTCATCCGTTAGTTTTCATGGGAAAGTGGAATAGTAAACGACCGTGAACGCGATGGTTGTGGGTTCGACTCCCACTCAAAGATATAATAAAAAAATGTATTTTTTTAGCTTTACCGCTGTATCCATGGATATAGCAGGGTAGGTAGGGAGAAGTTGAGAACCTAGTGTTAAAACACGTCATTCCTCAGTAAGAAAGACACTTTCGTTCCCTACTTTCCGCCGAATTCTTGAGGCATTGCGTGTTGAGTGTCGGAATTCAAAACCCCCGTTACCTCGTTAAAAAATTAAATATCAAATATTTCCCCTAGGAGGACGCATGCTTGTGCAACTGCACCAAGACCACCATTGTTTTTGTTACTTGTAATAAATTTAATATCGTACACTGTCTGTATCGTACACAAAAGGTATTAAGTGTTTAACTTAAAAATATTTATGAGAACTATTGTAATTTCTGATACTATGATTCATAACAAGTGATAGAGATATCGTTTTTTAATAATTTAACACACATATTTTTATACGTAATTTAAAAATGTAAATCATCCACAATAAAAAAACTGCTGTATCTAGAACTGGAATAGCTCTTAGACATTAATGAATTGCAAAATATCTCAAAAGATCTTTTAATCTGCTAGTTTCTTATTTCTCAGTTCATATTCTGTTTAAAGTACTTACTTGAGAAAAGGAACTAATTAATTCGACTAAAGCCCGCGTCCACGCCCTATAATTTATCAACGGGCGAAATAACGCTTAAACGGTTTAAGCGGAGCAAGACGCCGATGTAATCCTTTTAGCAAGTGGAAAATCTTTTTGCATAGTATTCCTGAAATTGAAGATTATTATTTAGTATTTAATTTTGTTTTTGTAATATAAGCATATTAAAGTATCTACAGTGTATTTATCAGCTGTATCCCGCATACAGCAGGGTAGGCAAAGGATACCTAGTGTTAAGACAGAAAAAAAAAGACTACCATTCCCCCTTTTCCGCAGAATTTTGGATGCATTGCGTGTTGTGTGACAGAATTCAACGCGTGCACTGCCCAACGCCAATGCGAAGAAATAGAAACAAATTAAAATAATAAGTTAATTTCCTCAAGTTGATCGAGGACTCGATTCAAACCCAGTCGCATTTACAGTCACAACTTTGTGCTCACCACGACTGGTCTCAGTGTATTCAGTTCCCATAAAAAGTTATAATATTATGACTATAGTAGGTTAAGCTTAAAGTTAATCTTGATAATGCAGCAACTATGACCGTCCAAGTAGGCACAGAAACAGCAGACTAAACTTATCCACCTGCATCGAAGACGTAATGCCCCCCAAATTGTTCACCACATTAAACTCGCTGAGCTATGCAATGTCGTATTTAGAGATATTTTCCAGGGGGCCTGGCCCCCAGTGATCTGTTCGAAAGGATGATCATTTTATCAAAGTTGAGTTAATGCATAATGTATGAAATGTTTTTTAGGGGTCACAATACCGGACCATTCTCGAATTCTTGGTAGATTATCCCGGTTTTTTCGTTATTGGCAGAGTCAGAATTGAATAAAGTTAGATAGAGAGACTGTAACTCCTCGGTAATCACTCACCATCAGATGATTCGTTTGCCTTGTCCTTTTCTATAAAAAAAGAGCATTTAGCTCACAATATAACAAAAAACAAAAATCTTGGTTAGTATATCAAATAGAAAAAGTCTGCTGTAAATAAATATAAAAAAAAGATAAAATGATTAAAATGTACGCATCCCATCCCAATCTGCCTGTATGACTTGTAGTGCCAGACGCGACGAGTTGCGGGTGTTCTGCGCCTGCCGCGCTTACTGGGCACGACACTCCATACTAGGCAGGCATCGATGAAAACTTGGACCCAAACAATTGGGACAATCCGTTCGCCATAACTTAATTGGCATTGTGCACAATAAAATCGCCAAGCAGCAAAACCTCAGTGGATGGGATTTGTGAGAGACAAATGAGATCAGCTCCATGAGCTGATCCGTTTCTGTATTAAAAAGCACTAGCGAGAATGTTACGGTGATAATAAAGAAGTATGTGCTCAGCGGGTTTTGGGCATGTCGAACGAATAAGTGATAAAAGAATGGCAAAAAGTATTAATGATGGAAAAGTGAGCGGTGAGAGAGATAGGTGGAGACCCTGGTTGACCTTCGAAAACACAGCTTCGAAGATGCTGGAGGAAGGTTACGTAAAAAGAATGAGGGCTGGGGGGCCCAGAGGGCATGTATTAGGAGGTTGATGACAGTGGACGAGGCAAAAGAAGTATGCAGAGACCGTAGCGTTTGGTGCTGCGTTCTCTCTGACTAACCCGCTGGGGACACAGAACGAAGCTAGAATAGAATAGAAAATGCAATATTTTCCCCGTCCTAGGCAACGTGAATGTAGGACGTCCTTTAGCTAGATGCGGTGACAGCATTCGTAAAGTGGCTGGCAACGGCTGAAAACGAGCGGGTAAATATTTATTATTTCATTTCATTGCGTGGGAATCGCATATTAACAAGATTTATAACATCGATACCTAGTGCCTACGACGGACACACTCATAGGTACGTTTCAAGACGTTACCGTATATTTGTTAAGTGTCTGTTAAATTAAATAAGAATCTAAAAATGAACTGTGAAATATTTAAATCGGTTTTGGAAAACTGTGGGACGTTTTAATACAAATAGATTCTCTTGCGAGTATTCTGTTGCGAGTATTAAATACAAAACAAAAATCAACAACACTACATTATAAACCACAATACATCACCGCATAATGGAGTCTGAGTCCAAATCAGACCTAGCCTCTATTCCAACTCACAGAAATGTTATTTAAAATTATTTTCATTTCTCCGTTGTTAAGATATAGTCACAAAATAGGACAGAACGTGGAAAACCAATTATCTCTCGCAGTTGGAAGCCATACATAGAAAGACAAAAAACACGTTTATTAGTGATTGAATTATGTACCAATGTATTTTACAATAAATTTACGCTTATGTAACGAGAAAATACAAAACAAATATTGAATAAAATGTACAGAAAGAATTACAAGGGAATGTATAATATGTATGATGAATTTTTTTATTAAATAATTTATCGTAACAATAATTTCGTTATACATTTAATATTTGGTTGCAACTTACATTATGCGTCTTAAAATAGTTTCCACTTCCGGGGAGTAAAGCAATTTCAAAGGAGCTTAAACTTTTTAGCATATTTATAACTTAGTTAGTAACTTTAAATTAAGATTAGGAATATCGAGCGAATCGCTCGGTCATTGGACGTGTACTCGTACATTATATAAATATATGGTATTAGTGTGTCGATAATTTTTTGTATTGATATCCATATAGTCTTTATGTTCTATGAGCCTTTTGTTTTTATATATTTGCTTACGAATAATTAAAATATAATTGATTATTATTACAATAAAAATAATGATAACTAAACAAATTCATATATTTTCTAAAAAGTATTATCATTTCCTAAGTGTGGATTTCCTAAGTATTATCATTTCCTAATATTAGAAATAATAATATAAGTATATAAGAGCTCGTGTACCACTTGTCTTATACTATATTTTTTAATCTATACCTATTAAAAAAATCTAAACAATTATAATTTAGAAATAATAGAAATAAGAGAATATTCTTTTATAAATACTTTAACTTTATCGAGGAGGGTAATTAATATTCATATGTATATTTTCAAAATCTTTACAAGTTTATGGGGTAAATTTTCACATTGGTTGTTTATTTAGAAGCGATATTGGTTTAATAACTTGTCAAATTGCATTTCTGAGTACGGAGTCTTAACATAAACTTAAAGTTTAGTTCATAGAAGTCAGAACAGACCAAAGCTAGTCGTTCATCTAGCTACTATCGTATCGTTTCGTACTAGATAAATAAAATACAGTATACATACGTATCTATATTATTTAATCAATTTACTATATTAGGTATTTATTTTGAATTGTAAATATGATATATATATATATATATATATATATATATATATATATATATATATA
>DWAP01002798.1:0-12890 GCA_018230625.1 Heliconius eleuchia | reverse complement strand
GTTACGGCTGTGCGTGCGTCTTACCTCAGTCAGCCAGAACAAGTCCTTTTATATATATAGATAGATTATTGTAGTATTTTTTACATCAAATCAAAGCACTGAAGCAAGAAAACGCCGATAAAGTAAAATGTTAAAAGTAATTCTACGTCTTTAACTTTTATAGAAAATAAGCTCTAACTACTGGAAAGATTAGAAGGCAACTGAAGCCAAAAGAAAATGGCGAAATATTTATTTTTACATTACATTTAATCTTTATTTTAATTACAATTAAATCTTCACAATTACACTATATTTTCTTCAATATATTTTATTAATATAAATATGTATTTTAAATTAATATTATTTAACAGCTACCATTCATTTCGTCTCTTTATGAAGAAAAAACAACAAATAACAATTAAATTCACAACAATTGTCGAAAGTATCTGCAGACGTAGAGCGAAACGGCCCGAAGCATTTATTTCGATTGTTAGCGATCTCTCCTAAAACGGCGAGCCGATGTCAATGTACCATAGGAGCGTACCCGTGAATCCCCGAACACCAATGAAATATCAGCTCGACTGTTCCCAAACAACGGCAGATAGCCGTATTTTTGAAAGCCCTCAGAGCGCTACAATTTTATTTTTACGCCTGCAGCACGCTGATAGGATGAAAGTTTCATCGGACGCTTTCACCAGACGCGGCTCAAACGTAAATTGTGGCCGGACGCGGTGGTGGGCAGACTGAATTCTTTATTAATATGCATTAAAACGTGAAAGTAGGTGCAATATGCAAATTTGAATTAGTGTTGTATGGAACGAGTCTAGCTAAAATGTTCTATTCTTTATGGTTTTAATAAAATATGTATATTCAAAATTTATATAGTTAATTTGATTATGTACAGAGTATTCTGGTGCTCCTACGACATAGCATGTAGTCTGTATACTAATAAGATAAAACATCAATTACTTTGACTTTTAAATTGTATAGCATGGTGATATACGTACTGGAACATTTTGTAATGAGTAGTGCAGTATTAGTAATTTATAGCATAAATTTGAAAAATACAAGATTTATATATTAAATAGATTTATATATTTAGGCCAGTCGTGGCGCAGGGGCATAAAGTGTAGCTATAAAACCGACTGGTTGTGGGTTCGACCCCCACACGATGAGATGAAATATTTACTTAAATTTATGTTTCCATTTCTTCGCTCTGGTGTCGAGTCAACACGCAATGCCTACAGAATTCGGCAGAAAGTGTGGCAACGGAGTGTCTTAACACTAGGTTCCCTCTGACTACCCTCCTTCTTTATAATTCAAAAAATAAACTGTAAAATATAAACTTTAAAATAGACTATTCAGTACTACGGTGATTAAGTAACTAGAGAGTAAATTTGGGAGTTTCTGTTAGAAACAATCGTTAAACTTGTCGGTAGAATTAATTGCAGGTACAATATTATAAACCGCGCTCTTTCAAAATAATTTATTCCCAAATCCTAGAGACCTTTTAACAGCCTTTAACTTTGTTATCATGATGAATAATAATTTAACCAGAAAGGAATATAAACATCAACAATTTATTTTAACATCTCCGAAAACAATTCATTTGTTATTCATGAAATTGAAATTATAGACAAAAATAACGCATTGATAGTATTTTTTTTCGTTATATTTTTTTATAGATAAAATAATAAAATATAATGGTACTTTGCCTATGTACAAATTATGTAATGACCTATACGTAATTGTAATAAAATATGCGATTTATTGCTAAATATCATAAGTTATAAATATATGTATTATATAAATATTAATAATAACGTAATATTATTAATATAAGGTTGTAGAATGTAAATTAGAAAAGTAAAAAAGAATAATAATGTATATGCAAAACGCCGCGGTTACTGCAACGAACAACCGCGACGAAGCAACGAAATAAGTTGAATTTATCTGCAACTAGCTCCACCGAGGCTGGCAAATCCCTAGCCAAATTTAAGAGGAAGCGTGAATTGGCAAACTTTAATTGAAATAAAGTTAATTTCAATTTCGACTCGTATTTAACTGATTAAGTAATTTATTTGGTGCGGGCTCAGCTTATTGGAAGGAGGCGGTGCGTAACACATCGCTCTGCAAAGCATTTAGCACGAATTCGAGCGCACTAATACCGCCTAATACCGCCTGACCGGTGCCGGTGGTGCACAAACGCGGGTTGCGTTGTAAAATGCCTTATGCAAATCGCAGCTTGTGATTGATGATAATCCCAGCACATCTGCACTGGGAAACAATACACTTTCGACGCTAGCTCTTGCAATTTAATGGGGATTCCCCCAGTGGAACAACTTCTATCGTATTTTTACAAATGCTCGCTCGTATATTACTATTAAACTACATTTGGTTTAGTGTATTTACAGTTTTCCATTATTGCGGTTAGAGTAATTTCGATGTCATTTTTAACCTTTACTTACAAATAAATTCAATATAAATATTGTTTAATATTAAAAGATAAATTTAGATGTCTATTATTATCGAAAGACATTATAAAGAAATATTGTTGACATTCAAATTTATAAGAAAGTTCTATATAAATATTTTTCTTTCTCTTATGAATTGTACGAAAACGGATTTTGTGAATGTTACTATTGTAATTTTATTTTTAAACCTGACTAATTCTTTTATTTCCCTGTACGTACTACTCTATATGTAGATATGGTAGTTAGAGCGCGGAGAACCGGAAGCTAGCCCCATTTTGTTATTGTCCCATATGGCGGAACATAGAGACAAGCAAAATGAACACACTTTATAGTTTATAATTCCCCCCTGCCATTAACTTACTATACCATCCCAAGGCACGATGCCAAAGCTTTACAAACTAAATTTTTTTCGATCATTATTTTAAATACAATAGTTGAGTTGTCGCTGTAGTTCAATTACAAAATAAAATAGATTTTTACTTGTTTTATTATAGTGTTATAAGTGTTATAAGTGTAAGTGTTATTCCAGACTTAGAAAAGAAGCCGTACAAAAATTTAAATTATTATAAATTATCTAGAAAAAAAAAGAATTCAAGTATGGTACGTATATGGTAATCAGTATGGTAGATAAACATAATAAAAACTAACAATATACAAATTGTAAACTAATTAGATATTTATTTCCTTTTAAACTTGAACTTGAGACCGCTATAGAAACGATGAATTTAATCATTTTATAGAGAGTGATTTTTTCCAATTAAAATAGCTTGCACGCTCAATTTGTAATTATAAAGTATAACAACAACTAACTTCACGCTTTATCCCTATATCCCTAGCAGGTTAGTCAGAGAGAACGGAGCGCTAAACGCTGCGGCGCGGAATTATATTAAAACATAATATATTTTTATATTTTAGTTATTGATGCAATAACTTATGAAAATATAAGTTAAGTTTATCTCAATAGTACTTACTACAATCTTCCCTCTTCACCACCGTCCACCCTGCTATATGCGGGATATAGTATAAGACTGAAAAAAAAGTCTCCACTTATACAAGTCAGTACAGTCACGTCGAGTATCAATAAAGTCATGTATTACAAAACATTTTATTCGTGCACACGAACTCACCTCATAACAATATATATATACATATATATTTATATACATATATATTTGATATGTGCCTGACATAATTCGAAAAATATTAAAAATATTGTCAGATACTCGGTCATGTAAAATGAAAGATATTTATTTATGTTGTTCTTCGTAAAAATACCACGTTGGTAAAAGATTTACGTAGCTACGTGATTTTAGTAAACCACAATAAAATATTAAAAGCAGCATTCTAAATAAATGCCCGTCAGTGTGTAGCGCGGTCGGGCGGAAAGGCGGAAGGTACGCCTTCGGAAACAGGATGGTGTAAGATAAAGAGAACATTTCCTATAGAACATCTTGAGAGAGATTTAGCAAAATTTCGACGACCTCGTTCCTTTAACGCGCCGCCGGGTAAATACAATTCGTTGTTTTTCATATAATTTTTTCATATTTTTTGTCGGATTGTTTTAATTTTGTCAGCTGCCGTAGGTACCTATCGTTAGTTAGTGTAATTGTGCGAAATGCTCGTTAAATCTGAATTAATCTAATCTAGCAAGCCCACAGCTGGCGATGCTGCGCTCCAGCTGCTAGGATAACGTTAAACTTCATTAAGTTATTATATCTTTGTACTCGTAGACATGGCAAGTGAAATGTATTTAAATAAATTTTATACATATCTGTATGTACCTAACAATCAATTGTTTTTCTCACATGACCATGTAAAGTGCTATATATACATGATGCGGTAATCCACACTAGTGGCTTACCGCAGCTTAGTCCGCTAAAATAATACAAACATGCATTTTATAATATTCAAGGGTACTTAGGGATTATTGATTTTTTTAGTATACAAATACTATTGTTATACACATCATAAACAGTAATTTTAATCGTTTGTCATTTTTATTTAATTATTTTAACAAAAAATGTCGTATTTATTACAAAAATGTATTTATTTCACATCTATTTAGGTAAGCACGGTTATTTTGAACATACACACACAGCTGTCTGTAGTGAAATATAATATATATAGAGATATATAAATTAATGTTCTTAGTTAAATATATTTCTTAGTTGAACCAAGTCACACATCATAATCAAAATCACTACTATTTGTTTACTTCACAATACATACACAAACACACACACATAGTATCATGTTGTTCATATTAACATACCCTAATATAGCCCACTCAATACAAATCCCTACAATCCCCTAAGACCGCGCACACGAGGTTTATTACCGGCGCCATTGGCTTACTTGTCTGTATATCATTGGGTAGCTAGGCTCTAATCACATTAGATGGCCTAATGTTCAGGATTATTCCAAGTGCTTAATTAAATCGATGTAAACTTATCATAATAGTTTGTGGGTTTATTATCACTAGCATGTATTATAATATATGGCTGCGCAGGGTTAGAAGCGTGTGACTGTAACGCGGCAGCTGTTGGTACGATGTCCGCTTGGGGGAATGAGTTATTGTTTATTAATATTTTCATTCTTTCGCTCTGGTACCAAGGCAAAAAAAGCGCGGCGTTGAGTTCCGCCACTCAATACGTAATCTCTTAAAAATTCAGCGGAAAGTGGGGAATGGAGTGTCCTAACACTAGGTTCCCTCTGTCTGCTATGCGGGATATTAAGCGACGAATGTTTATAATACAGATGTAAAGAACTTTTGTTATAACATCAAGAAACTATTAGCCGAATACTTGGCATTTTCTTCTTGGCAATATATGAATGCTAATCACGATTTATACTGCATATAGTAGGGCAGACCGAGAGAGCCTAGTATAAGGACGACCCGCTCCGCTTTTGGCTCCGAATTCTGGAGGCGTTGCGTGTTGAGTGGCGGAACTCAACGCCGCGCTTTTTGCCGCTCTTGGCCTCGACATTGGAGCGAATCGAACTCGCAACATGTCGACTTTACTGTCACAAACTTGTTGTGTCCCTGTGCTACGATTGTAATTACTCAAGCGTACAAATTCAATTCAATGGTGCGTAAATAATTTTAGCTTTATACCAGAAATAAAATGTAACATATTTTATTACAATTAATGAAAGGGGTAATATAAATAATATAACATTTTGAAATACATATTTAAATTTTTTTGGTTTATTAACATCTTAATATAATTTATTGGATTTTTTTTCAATTTCATGCCGTATCCGGCATATAGCAGTGTAGGCAGAATAAACCTATTGTTAAGACATTTCGTTCTCCACTTTCCGCGGAATTTATGAGGCATTGCGTGTTGAGTAGAAATCAACGCCGCGCTTTTGCTTTAGTATCAGAGCGTATATAATGAAAACTAATAATCTATTCCGCCGTGTGGGAATCGAACCCACAACCGCCACGTTACAGTTGCACGCCTGTGCCTCTGCGCCACTAGGCCTCAGTTTAGTGGGGTAATATTTTTTTATTGATTATTATGAGAAAATGCTTCGAATATAGACTCTAATTAAGGAAAATTGTTAACTAAAACTTATATTTTTAATACAGAAAAGAAATTGAACAAGAAAAATTCTAACGTTGGTATTTTCTTTACAAATTCGAAACAATATAGAGCTATATCTTTACATTTTCTTCGAATGGCCGGTGGTATTTACTGAAAAACTTGAGCTTTTACGTCACGATGAACAAAAGCGGCCGTAATAAGTCTGCAGAACTCCGCGAAACAACAGAAACTACCCCCGACAAAAAATGAAAACGTCTATTGATGTCCAAATAAAATCTAGTTGTAAAGGAAACATAATTGATATTGTGTAAAAGCTATTAAGTACTTAAAAAACCTTTTAGTTCCAATTTACAAAGCCATTTTGATTAATAGTAAAGACAAAATATAAACAAATATTTATTTTATTACAGTTAACTCTACATACAATAGTACGTTATAATTGTCCGCGTTTCCGTGAAGTTCTGTTTAAGGACCCAGGAGATAAGATAAGGCGGCCTCTAGTAACATATCTGCTCTTACTATTTACTAAACACCTTGTAACTCACTCGCAATATATAATATCAAAAATATCTGTTTTTCATAAGTATATCAATTGGTGGTGAATGAAATTGAATTTATTAAATACAGGCATTTGTGCTTGTATATTCTGAGAAAAAGAAAAGTCTTCGCCTGATCAGAATTAAGAGAATGTTAAATTAAATATACCTAATATCTAATTACATATATATTTTATAAATAATATATTTTAACATCAATAAATTACAAAAGTTATTAGCACCTAAAACAGAATTTATATTTCTAAAATTATAAAGAATTTTTCCGCTTCATAAAAATGATAAAACGATAAAGTCAGCGACTGTTTTTAATGTATATTAATTTTGTTACGATTATATTAAAAACCTGTAGAAAGGTCTTTTACCGGAAGCCAGCGACATCAGTATTCGTCGTAGTACTCGACTCGGGGAAACAAATTCCCAAAATTGAATTTTATAAAACGAGCTGTATACGAGATAGATAGAAGTTTATACTTGAAAAAGACATTTTTATCCAATGATTTAATTTTAAAGATTTTAATAGGATTATATTTGTAAGCTTGTGTTTTTTTTGCAATGTTTTGTTGTTTTCCATTTTCTAATTCTTTCATGATTTATTAAATGTTTGTAGTTTGATATTTTTTTCGCTCAATTTAATAATATCTAGGTATTTTACAAACTTTATTGCACATAGAAATTACAATCAAATATGAATTCCTAATGTTTTGCGTTGTATAGAAAGCTTAGTAATTACTCATTTAAAAGGTCAATTTAAAGTCTGCTATATTAAAAAATTTCGCACGAATTTTCATCATAACGGTAATTTACATTTTTTTAAATGTTCTATCATAAAATGAATATATCTGGATATTATGGCAAAATAATAGAAAATAATGATAAATAAGATAAGCACCAAATGATTATTACAAAATTGAAGCGATGGGTAAAAATATTAAATGAATAGTTAAACGTAGAGATTTGTGACCTAAAAACAGGATCTCTGAAATATACTGACGTCAATAAAGTTCAGCTAGACGTTTCATATCTTTCGAATGCAAAGATTTGCTAACTTGCGGTTCTTGGTTTGTGATATTGGCGTTTGGATTCAACTCCGCCTATGTAAGTCGTTTTTTAAACGTTTTGTACGAACTCGTTGAAGTGAATTGGAATATTGTAAGTACTTGTATATACACAAAAGTTTTTTTGATTTATACTGCAAAATACTAAATTATATAGTAACAACATTTAATTGTAGAGTCTGTCTGTAGGTCTTTCTGTTTGTCCGGAATAATATTTTTATAGGGCTTTCATTGAAAGATATAGAGGGAGTAGCCTAATTATATAGTCTAACTATTATTCCGGAATTCCCGCTAAGTCGGTATTTCCTCTGAAACAACGCTCATATCTACCGCCTACCTATATAGATATAAAATAATTTAACATTATAAACAGCACAAATACATATTTACTTAATTTTTATCTATCTCCGAATACTTACAGCATGAAGATATCAATTATGCATAGAGATTATAATTGTTGAAATTTTTTCTACAAAATAAAAGAACAAAGTTATAAATTACACAAATATGTTTTAAATTTATTCGAGATATGTTCATTTTGCACCTGCAGACTAGGTTTGGTACTGGCTGTATCACAGACGGCTCGTTCTCTGAGATTCAATTTTAAAAATTTGTTCCTCTCACTGAGACGCACTCTGAATACAAATAGCGCTGAGATATTGCTAGTGTTGGCCACATTTTTAAAGTGAATTTGCTTTGTTCAATGTTGTATATTATTTCAGTTATCCCCGGTCAAATGTCGTTATTCAGCTTTATTGTATAGAACTTATTCAGGAAACTTTCAAATATATTTTGTATGTAAATAACGTAAAGTGGGTAGCGGAAAGTTTATGTTATTTTATATTGGAAGCGTTACGCTAAATATTTATACACATATGTGACATACAAGAATCTTTACCATCTGTATATACCCAGATAGTGAGGTTTTTTAAAAGACGAGTAGATTGATTAATAATTCGTAGATTGATTAAGTTTAATCTATACGGCTATTTAATAATTTATTTGTTGTTTAGTAGACAATATAAAATATAATCCTACACCCATATTATATAGAAATGTGATAGCTTCAACGTATGTATAAGCATTTCTAGCAAATTTATAAATATATGTTTGTATATGTATTTAATTTAATTATTTATTCATAAAAACGTATACCTAAAAATTAAAAAAAAATCTATAGTAGTTTATTTGTTGCGAATAAATGTACACTCAACCATAATAAAATCACCTGTATAACTCTCTCTAAGACTTGTATCAGTGAAATGATGAAAAGTAAATGTGTTGTCAAGAAAACGTGACGTACACCCTTATCGCTTGCAAATATTTGCGCTTGTGAGCGCTCGTGTGAGCCGAACGCAGCAGAACGTGAGATATTGAAATTATTATTTTTTTGAATTATTCTTCATACTTGCCTGTCAAAGGATGGGTAAAAGTGAACTATTAGAATATATTTATTGCACTCGGATTCGTAGGACGAAAAACTTGCAGTTGGCGGTTGTGTGTGGTCTTACTAAAAATGCATTATAGTATTATATTATATAAATATATAAAAATATGTTTAATTTTTGTAATTTTGTAATTTTTGTTTCAGCTTCACTCTATCTCATTTGAATTATCTATTAATATAAACCAAGCAACCGTGGGGTGGCAGACTGAGAGATGGCAACCATTCTTTTTATATTTTTTTATGTGATTTTCTTACAAATGATATTGGATTCACATAAAAAACGTGTGAGTGCGATGGTTTTATAAAAACGAATTACCATAAATTTGATTAAAGGTGATTCTTCTAGGCAACCCTGATGTAATCTATTATCATATATTATGATACATTATAATAATGTACTACATGTATTTAAGAATGCGTAATCTTCTATAGTTTCATCAAAAAAAAACATATTCGCAGATTCGTGCAATGCGATCTTAGGCCATTATAATTGAGTCGTATTTAAATGCATAAAAAATAATGAAGGAGCTTTACATTTTAAGCTTTTGCTAACAAAGGTACTGATATTTGATATTCAAGAAAATATACATTAAAGAAAATTCTAAGATAATTCCTTCCACTTAGAAAACTTTACGACATATTAGTTTTCTCTACAATTTTATTTTCTAGCTCTATGCTAATATAATAAATTCAATTCGTTTCATTTCTATATATCACGGTATAGAGAAAATCGCTATCCACCACATAAAATAGATCAGCTTTCCTTCGAAAAACCCAGCGCTAAATACGAATATAGTTTATCAGGCATTTTCATTTGGTCCAATAATATATATAGAGTGCGGTCCGCGTACACGCTGCTAACGGAAATTGAACGCGAACTACTATCGGGTACTATCGGGTATGGACAGCTCATGACAGGGTGGCTATGTACATTGTACGTTGACTGACACACTATCTGCCTATCAGTTGCGAGCACAAAGACATCCATCTCGCGCTGCAACAACTTCCGCTGACGTATTTCAATTACGTTCAAAGTTATCGCTGCGCTACATTCGTTTTGATTTCGTTGATAGAGTTATAGAGACAGATGTATGGGTGGGATAGATTGATTTGGAGGTGAAATTTATTTGTGTTGTTCAAATGAAAGAGGATTGTCAGTTTTTGAATTTTTATGAGCACTTTTATGCTATATCTTGTCAGTAATTGATTTTTGTTAAGTTCGTTATAATCCTTTTATACAGCAATGAATAAGACTACACATAAAGCTAAATATATATGTACGTATATATGTATATATATATTACATACTAAAATTTATTAAGGCCGTCGTGGCACACGAGGCACAAAGTGCGACTGTAAGCGCGACTGGTTGTGGATTCGATCCTCACTTGCGGATATGAAATATTTATTAAAAATGTTAATTACATTTCTTTGCTCATGTCAATGGCAAAGC
Organism: Heliconius eleuchia; assembly: GCA_018230625.1. Classification (NCBI taxonomy): domain Eukaryota; kingdom Metazoa; phylum Arthropoda; class Insecta; order Lepidoptera; family Nymphalidae; genus Heliconius; species Heliconius eleuchia. The sequence goes on along the minus strand of DWAP01002798.1, from coordinate 2,374 downwards.
GTGGCGTTGAGTTCCGCCATTCAACACGCAACACCTCTAGAATTCGGCAGAAAGTGGGGAACGGAGTGTCTTAACACTAGGTTCCCTCTGCCTACTCTGCTGTGTGTGGGATACAGCGTGAAACTGAGTTATGTTTTGTACATTATCTCTTGTAAAGTTTTAAGTAAAGGAAACTTGAGAACCTCGTATTAAGGCACTTCGATCCAATTAAGGCCCTTGTTCCCCATTTGCGCCGAATTTTGGAGCAGTTGTATTGTAATCTCCAAAACTAATTTAGTCTAAATCTTACACATGACATAACATAATTTAGTTAAAATTTACCTAACCTATATAATTTTTTTAGGAAATAAATAAAAGAATAGTTTTTAAGGAACAAATCTTTTCTCTTATACGAATGATGTAGAAGTTTCCTATATAAACAAAAGTTACGACGGAAGCCACGTATCAGAGCAAGGAAAGATTCCCTAACTATCAACAACTTTCGATAATGCCACTAACTTCATTGTAACGAACGTTATTTTGGCAGTTAACTAGCCTTTCCTGTCGTCGCCATAAAGCCATGGTATCAAGAGGAAAATAAAATTTGTACTAATTTCTTTAATATGTAGCTTTTATTGTTATTTTAGGACTAAGTCTTATGTTGTTATAACGTTGATTTGTGGCTAATATGTAACAAAGACTTCATTTTTCATAGCTTCACGTTGTATTTCGTAGCAGGATAAGGGACCCTGGGGAACCAGTGTTAAGACATTCTGTTTACCCATTAGGTTACTCTTCACTTTCAGCCGAATTCTTGAGGTATTGCATGCTTTACCTCATTACCAGAGCGAGGAAATGAAAATATTCTATATTTCATTCTCCTAATGGGAATCGCACCGTCACGTTTAGAGTCCCACGCTTGCACTTCCACGGCGGCCTCACAAGTACTCAGAAAACTCTAATATGATCATGTATTTTATCAATTAAATAGAGGTTACAGTGAATAAGTGACTATAAATATATTCATTTAGGATTTCTAATTTCTAGTTATATAGTTATTATTAGACACTTTTAATATAACTTTTCTCAATATTTTTTTACCCAACCCCAATTAAAAAATTGTAATTTTATTTTTTTTTATACTCAATTCAAAATTCAATCAAATACCACATGTATTTGATTGAACTTTGAAGTCAAACGTGAAAGCAATTAATTAAGTTAGCACCTCTTTGATGCCAAAATAGGTTTGGTCGTAAATGTTACTCAAGAATTAAGGGAATGGATAGTGACGGTCAGTGTAGCTTTGTGTGATTTGTATAATAAACGGTGGATGGAATTTACATTATACACTGTAGGCTTATAGGCGTTGTAAGGTGAGGCTGTGGGTTCGATTTTCACTTGAGGAAATCCCAAATATAGGTCCGCGACTCAACACGCAATGCTTTCAGAATTCGACGGAAACTAGAAAGCGGAATGTCTTAATACTAGGCTGCATCTGACTAACCTGTTGCATGTGGGATACATCGCAAATGTAAAACAAGGTAACATTTTATTATATTTTTAAGGTTAAATAATTGCAGTAAATATGATTTTAATTTATTGACTAAGTAGATTATAATAGTATTTCTTAAGTTAAAGTAGAATTTTGTGCATTTACATCGATTTACTGATTCTAAGAGATTATGTTTACCACAATGTAAAAATTACAACATATTAAAATTACGTCTCACTAATAAAATCTTAGATTTTATCATTATGTATACCTTCTTTGTTATTGTGAGAATATATACTATCTGATATAATCACGAAGAACAAACCAAATTTCAGATATAGAGAGAGACATAGGGTTTCATTTTATTAAAGTCGTTCGTAGTATTATACTATCTATACTTATAATAAAATGGTAACGGATTGGTCCCTTTACTCGGAAGATATATAACAAAAAATGTTATTGTATAGTATAATACATAGAACGCAAAACATTGATTTGTAAATTTTTTGTCTGTTTGTCTGTGCGTTTCTTTACGTTAATCTCAGAACCGGCTTAACCGATTTTGGCAAGCTTCCGTTAACATTAAGAGTTTGTTATATTACAATCGGCTTTTTAATAAAAAAGTTATATCAATTTTAAAGTACTTAGTTCGACAAATTTTCTAATTATTTAGAGCTGTAACAGTTATTTAGATAGAAATGTCTTACTGAATTGGCTGAATCTTTAGCTTTAAATTTGTATGATGATAGAAAAATGGAGATTTAAATATTTCCGATCGTGCTCGTAGATTTCCGTCTAACCTACCTAAATACAGTATGGTTCTATTTTTTTTTTTATTTTTTTTTATGGGAAAGACACGGCAAACGAGCGTGCGGGTCACCTGATGGTAAGTGATTACCGCCG
>DWAP01002797.1:0-12891 GCA_018230625.1 Heliconius eleuchia | reverse complement strand
CTCCTAAAAGATATAAATTTTAATCAAACGTAATGAAAATCATTTAAATGATTAATACATTTTTCTATTCTTGTAGTGATCTTGCCAACATTTTCTTTCATTTTTAAAAACTACCCAAAAAAGGCCTACGCCGCGATAAAAACCAGTATTAACTAGCTTAAAACAAACGCTGCGTATCAAATCGTCACCGCACATACACTACCTTAGTACATTCACACTAATGCAAAGCTTAGCTTACGCCTCGCGGGCTACTAATCTGTCCACACCGCTATAGCTTCGCGTCTATCATAGCAAAGTACTTAAGCGCAAATTGCTTGAAAAGCCTTATTGTAAAAAGCACTCGGATCGCATTGAGTAAAGGATTTGAAAATTAGCCAAGAAAATTTGGAAAATTAAATCTGGTTTCGCCGTAAGTTATTATAATCGACAACGGAACAACGGAAGTGCCGGGCCCTTCCCGTAAATAATTAATTACAACAAAATGGGGACATCGTTAAAAGAGGTTTTTGCTGTGAGTGCCATTAAATATTTCATATTTTGTACCAATATTTGAATGATTAGAGAGGTTAAGCTTGTTTTTGATCTTCGCTTTAAGGATTATTATTAAAAGTCGTTAATTTTCGTTATTTTTACACTTCATCGCTCTTATGTGCGCGTGTAGCTATGAAAAAATATAAAACTTTTCTTTTAAAGAAACTCTGAGGTCAGTCAACTTAAAATTATTAATTGGCAATTCGATTGAATTTAAACTTTTCCCCTATATAATATAATATTTACACAATATATCGATATCATAATGAACGAACGGCAGTGCCTGTAATCTACAGTATAAATAGAAGAGTAAATGAATGGAGGCTTTCATTAAAACTTGTGCTGAACAAATAATATATACGTCGAATTTTAATTGAATCAAACGATTTTAATGATCCTATTTATTTTTGGCTGTAATATTTTGAATTTATGTCCAAATTTATATTGTGACGCAGTGGGACAGAAACTGACTGTAAATGGTTGTGAGTTCGATTCTTACTAGGGGAGAATGATTATTATTATTATTATTTAAATTATATACATTTTTATGGTCTGATAGACACTGTGGAATTGAGTTTGGCCATGCAACGCTTAGTGTCTCGTATTTTGGTTGAAAACGGAGACCGAAGTGTATCAACGCTAGGTTCTCTTTGAATACCTTGCTATAAGCAGGATACAGCTTAAAGCTCAAATATAAAACATTTTCATGTAAGGCTAGTCGTGGCGTAGTGGCGTGTGACTGTAAACGTAGCAAGTTGTGGGTTCCATTCCGACTGAAGGAAATGAAATGTAAAATTTTAGCATTTCCTCGCTCTGGCAACGTGATAAAGAGCGGCGTTGAATTCCGCCACTCAACACGCAATGCCTCCAGAATCCTGCAGAATTCTTTCGTAATGGGAACGGAGTATTGTAACACAAGGTTTGAGGGTTCCCTCTGCTTACCCTGATATGTGATGGATACACTGTGAAGCAAAAAAAAATTAACACTGTCACAAAACTCACCAATTTAATATTAAAAAAAAACAACAGACAAATCTAATTTCTCATGAAAATGGACAACTGTTATACAATTGTCCCTAAAAAATTGAAACGAACTTTTCAAAGAGCTTTTTCATAAAAATTACATTAAGATAGAAAGAAGATACGAGCGCAAAGTTGTGAAGTGAAGAGACTTAGCGTCAAAGATGTGTATTTTATACGAATACCCATTGGTTTAGTGGTTGGAATAAATTTATCTGAATAAATGGTTCAAGGTTCCATTTATTTCGCTGATGTATAAAATTAGGACTGTTTTCTAATAAAATTCAATTTATATTATACAAAATGAATACAATGTAAATGTGTCTCATTGTAAGAGCGATAGTTTTGGTTTTGATAACTACGGATAGTTCAGTCGTAATCCCATTCCTTTGTTATAGTGAGATCTTAAGTGGCATTGAGGTTCATTAAAATGCTTACAGCTCAAAATTAATTTATAGAAGGAACCTAGTGCTGAGACACTACGTTCCACACTTTCTGTTCAATTTTCAATACGTTGAGTGGCAGAACTCAATACTAATCCCGAGTAAAAAAGATAATAAGAATCAAACTCAGAACCGTCATGCTTACAGACATATATATCTAGACAAAGTAGAAGGGTTCCGTACCTCAAAAAATAAAAACGGAACCCTTAACAGATCACTTTGTCGTTTGTCTGTCCGCCCATTTATCTCGAGATCACGTGGAGGTATTAAGCTGAACTTGATATTAAATTTTAAATTTTATAGCCCCTTGAAGCACAGAAAAAAACAATCAAATTTCGAGATTTTATGCATTGATTTTGCAGTATTTCGTATGAAATACGCCACGTAAGCAAAACCTATACAAAACCTATCCTGTGTACTCAGTTATGAAGATTGGCATAAAGTGAGAACTTACAATAAAAATAAAAGAAAAAAATCGAAAATTGATAATTTATAGGTAGGTATATTTAATAGAAAAAAATCATTACAAATATATATTTGTAGTTCATTTTATACAAAATGATTACATATGCTCGCAAACTTAAGTTTGTCAATTTTTATAAAACATATTTCCCGTTGACCTACAATCCGAAAATTAATACGGAAACCTCTGTGTGCCAGTCTGATTCACACTTAACCGATTTTTAATTCTACCATTGTCGGTTAGAAATCATAAATTCTGCGAAAGCTCTCAGCACATTGAGTGAATAATTATGGAGACACTAGAAACAATGATAATGCAATTGCAACTTATTCAAGTACTTTTGATTGCTTTAAGAGGTTTCTCGTTTTAAATGTATATATATATTTTGATTTTAAATAAAAATCATTATTATTTTTCAGTAGCCTAAATAAAATAATAAAAAAGCTCTGGACAGTTTCAGCAAAACTTTTGAGACATTGGCGTTAAGTGGCGGAACTTAACACTCTTTCCAGGTGCCAGAACAAAGAAATCAAAATAATTCATTTCCTTGAATGAGAATCAAACACACAGCCAGCGCATATACAGTCAGACAATGTTCCACTCAGCCACGACTGCCTCAAACATTCTATTTATGAATATAAGCCATATTAGTAAGTCATGCATAAATTTTTAGTTCACATCTAAATTATGCTGCCAAGTGGTTGAAACTGAAATATAGCTCGAATATGATACATATGAATAATTGGACAAATTGAAGATACAATACTTGAAATATTACTGATTTTGTTTTAGAGACGTATAAATATTTTTTGCTTTATTTGAGCCACACAAAGTGTGACTGTAAAATCGACTGATTGTGGGTTTGATTGCACTCGAGGAAATGAAATATTTATTTAAATTTATATTTCCATTTATTCACGCTGATGTCAAGGCAAAGCACGGCGTTGAGTTCCGCCACACAACACGCAATGTCTCCAGAACTCGGAGGAAAGTGGGGAACAGTGTCTTAACACTATGCCCCCTCTGCTTACCCTGCTGTGTGCGTGATGCAGTGTGAGCTGATTTATTTAACTTATTTTATTGTTTATTTGAGCCAGTCGTGGCGGCACATCGTCTCATTATAAACCTCATTATAAACGTGAAGGCTGTGAGTTCAATTCCCACACAGGCGTTATAAAGATCACTCACTCACTATGCAATTTTTCAAAAATTAAGCGGTAGGTGGGGAACGGAGTGTCTTAACACTAGTTTCTTCTCTCTGTCCTATATAAACCGCAAAATCTTCACGTCATCACTCTGCAGTCATTTTATATTATATTTGAAAGTAAATTCCATTAAAGTCTCTTCAGTAAAAAACAAAAAACGAAATATTTTATTATGTTTTTGAAAGTAGTATATAATATAGCGCTTACATTTGATGAATACCTCTAATATCTAGAGCATGATTTGATATAATGGTGGTCACAGGTGTATTAGACTAGACTATTATATGTTTTTGGTTACTCCATTTCAGTAAAGTTATGACTAATGTATAAATGATTGTAGTGATTTTATGTAACGATTTTATTTATATTAATAATAGATATTTGTATCTGATCTTAAAATTTCCCGTGTTAAGATCTGTCAAGACCATTCAAAGCAGATAGGAGTGCAAAGAGAGAATCTTCAAGTATTTTTTTATAAAAAAAAATCTTTACCTTCTTTCTACAAGCATGGTAGGCAGAGAGGACTTGAAGTTTAGACACTCTACCTTCCATTCCTTCATGGATCTTAATTTAAAAATCCATATTTATATGTATAATAACTAGATCAGTGTACATAGAATTCAATATCAAAATTATGCGAACGCACCGTACAGCATAATTGAATACAGCCACATTACGGTATGAAGTGGATTAGCGACAGATGGACACCGCGTATCATAATATTAGGCGTCCTAATTAGTTTAGTAGTTAGTGGTACATTTTGAGTAGAATTGATGGTTGGTATGTAACCAATCGTCAATTCTACACTACGGATATTTATTGCAATATTAATTTATAATGTCTGAAAAAAAAATTTAATATATTTTATTTTTGTGTTCTTCTTTAAAAATAATTATATAAATATAATTTAAATATAATTTCAAATGGAACTCACAGCACTATTATTGATAAATTATGAATTCCTTAAAAAGAAGAAAATTTTAAATTGCAAATAATAATCTTCGAGGTAATAATAATCTTAAAGAGCCTATTTTAACTATTGAAAAACGCGAAAATCAAAGATCGTGTAGAGTAATTCTTAATTTCTTTTTAGCAAAGGGAACCTAAAGAACGTAGTATCAAAACAGTTCCGTTTTCCAATTTCCGCCCAATTCTTAAAGCTTTACTACGCGCTTTTAATCGTCACCACGGGAAAATTAAAAAATTAAATATATTTTATTTCCCGAGTAGGAATCGAACCCACAACCGTCGCATATTATAGTTGTAAGCTTTTGCCCCTTAATTCTTGAATAAGCTTTCTATTTTAAATATATGTACTTACATATATACTCTATAACTTAAATGTATAAATCTCCCAAAGTTTAACGTCTTACGTCTTAACAATTTGAGACAGGTGTTTCCAAACTCGAATTAATTTATAAAATTAATTAAGAAACTCAGTTCTATCTCGGTGATGAATTAAAAAGAGCTTAAAAAGAAAATAAAAGTAGAGTAAAATTGTTAAACTTTCATATAACTCGAATCTATAATGTTACAAAGTGTGACACTGGATCTAAGTTGCGCGTAGAATATTGTGCGTATGGTACAAGTTTTAAGAGATAATATATTTACAATATTTATTTTTTATTTTTTTATTCCGCGTACCCTGTTATAGGCATTGAGAATCTAGTGCTAAAACACTGCGTTTCCCACTTTCCCCCCAATTTTGCGAAACATTGCTTCTTTTCTTATCAGAGCGGAAAAAACAAAACAAATTCATTGCCCCGAGTCAGATTCAAATACACAATCATCGCGCTTGCAGTTAGGCAGTGCTGCTTCACGAGGGTCTTTAATAGATTTTTTTTTAAAAATATACATACAGAAAGTAGCGTAGATAAGTGCCCTAATTATTTTTGAATATGAAATACTAAAATGAAATATTTAATATTTTAATTTCTCCGCGCTGGTAACAAGGCAATGCCTACAGGATTTGGCAGAAAGTGAGGAATAGAAGTGTCCTGATGGGAACGGAGTAACTTTTCATTAAGTTCCCAGGTTCTTCATACCGCCTATGCTATGTGCGGGGTATAGCGTGGAGCTAAAGAATAATGTAAACTAGGCTATAATAGCTAACGTGTTAACGGCATTGCGTGTTGAGTGGTTGGACTCAAGGCAGCACTTTGCCTAGACACCAGAGCGAAGAAACGGAAACATAAATTTAAATAAATATTTCATTTCTTCGAGTGGGGATCGAACACTATTGTATTAATATAGAAGAATAATTTATTATAAGCAAAAAAATAAACAATATATAATATAAGCCTATACCATACACCACATGCACAGATGACGTGACGTGCCTATCATATTGCCGTTCAGCGTCGAACCATCCGTTAATGCAATTTTATTAGCGGATCACTTTTTATCGTCCAACCAGGTTTCAGGCAATTTAGAACTTTGAAACTTTGTCAAGTTTGTTACAACATCCAGCATTAGAGATGAGAGGTGACAAGAATTTACTTTGTAACATATTTTTTGTGGCGTTCGTTCTAGATTAAAAGCATAATTATGAGGGTTAAGGTTAGGTTTTTATTTCATTTTTTAAATTTTGGTTAGTCATAGAGAACCTTTTTTTATTTTCAAAATATGATAACTATATATAGATATATGGTCCGTACCCTTTCATATTATATTTTTTTTATATTTTAAAAATTGTAGATATTTCCTCAAGACCTTTGACTAAATAATGTCTAAATTAATTTTTTTTTACACATTTTAATTTTAGACATCTTACTTATCATAGATTTTATCTATGTATATATATTTTTTATATATTTAACCTAATGTTAATCTGATGTTAATACTCTCCGTTCTCTATTTCTACCGAAGACAGCTTGCACGTATGGAAACGTATTCATACGAATATTAGGTAAGAAATATATAAATACTTATTTAGAAAACCTATAAAAATTAGAACTTAGCGGGACTCCAACCGAATGGACTCGAACGTATGGCTTAGTGGTCAGAGCGTCTGGTCGGTTTCCAGGAGGCGCGAGTTCGAATCCCGCTACGTTCAAATTTTTTTTATAGAAGTGTGGAACAACACTTTAAAAATGATTAAAAATAAGAAATATATAATATTATTTATTACTAGTATCCTAACACTAGGTTCTCATGTTCCCTCTGTGTACCCGGCTATGTGCGGGATACAGCGTGAAGCTAAACAAAAATTTTACCAGCAGTTCCTGACATTAGAGCGTTCAATGAAACACAATCTTCAGCTTTATAATATTAGTATACATAGACATTGATATATTAACAAAAATTAAGAAAAATAAATATCTTCTCGTTATATGACTGCTGAAATAATTCACACTTCAATCTCCAATTCCAATAAATCATATCAAATTAGTGCGTTTACTGACGTGTGTGTGACGTCATTTGCCTCGTTATATAGTTTAGATTTATAATATTGAGTAAAATTATGTGAAAATGTATGGCTAAGCGAGTACTTTTAAGTTACTTTGAAGTATGATTTATTTATGACAGTTAACGTGGTAGGTGGTGGTGAGGTGGTGGTGAGGTGGTCACCGCTCTCGCAAGATAAAGCGCATTTGCAATTTCGGCGGAATGCGGAGAACGAAGTGTTATGACACATGGTTCTGTAAAAAAAGTATCTCTATATTGTATATCTTTTCGATAGCGTTTTCAATTTTATTTCTTCTTCTTTTCCATTTCTTTTTTTTTCTTTTAAGTAAGATTATTTTATGACCTAACGCAGCTATATACCGCAAAAAGCAGGAAAAGCAGGAGAAATCTAGTGTATACACGACAATTTTTTATAATATTGCTTTTTATATGGCGGAACTTAACACCGCGTTTTTTTTATTTGTTACTAGAGCGAGGAAAAGATAGTAAAGTATTGCCTCGAGTAGGAATCGAACCCATGACACCACCTACAACACGGTTACAGTAAGAAAGATATTCTTCTAAGTTTAAGTAAAATTCTCTCTGAAACAAGTAAGAGACTGACTTCAACGAGTTTGTTATACGAATGAAAAATCCATTAGCGTCAGTGTAGAAACATTTAATAAAACTAAAAGCCAACATAAATTAATAAAGTTATTATTACAAAGAAGTTGTATCATTTTGTCAAGTTTAGCTTTGTTACTTAACCAAGTGCAAATAATATATATTACTTAAAAGTAACATAAATATTAGTTATAGTGATTTAAATTTAGTAAATATTTTAAAAATTATTTAATAAAATTTAAGGAAATAGGAAATGATGGGTTTTTTAAAGTAGTAAATAATTTTTCCGTCCGTCTTTTTCCGTCGGTCCGATGCTATCCTAGGACATCATGATAACCAAATGGATTTACAGTCACTTCATGACTCGGCTCATCGGCTTAAATTAACTTAATAATTAAAAATAGTATAAAATACTAATATCCAATCCAATTCTAACAGCTTATGTGGAGCTGATGGTGAGTGCCGACCCTTCGGCCCTGACTTCTCCGGAGGGGAATTGTGATCTATGCCCTGCCTCTGGTAGTACCTTCTTATTATTAAATCGACAGAGTGCAGCGACAACTTATATGTAATATCAAGGAAAACTTGGAGTTTTTCGTGATGTTGAAACTGGTGTACCTCTCAACTCCCAAGGTCCGTAAGTCAGTCAGTCCATCCAAACTTCAATCCATAGTCCTATTTAAATTTTGCATATTTTCCTTAGCTCCTACGCATTATCAAATGACCATTATCCACCATTATCTAATGCATTATAGTACATATTTTTGTATTCCCTAAAGTGCTTCTACGTATTGGACTCGTTTCTCCAATTAATCCTTCTTAAAGACTATTTTAGATCAGAGAATTGAGAATAAAGGGGTACTGGGTATCCTAATACCTGTGGTATAAAAAAAAATATCATCTGCATTTCTAAGTGCCCACAGCTAAGCGTCAATAAGCCACAGCAATAATTTACAAGAACAATAAAAGTCGTTAGCGTTTCGACACCAAAAAAATATTTAACCTGGGATCTAGCCAATTTAACTTTGCTAAGTGCTTCAGTTGGACTGTTTACGATCTCAGTATGTTACACAAATGTAATCTTGATGAAACTTTTCTTATAAACAAAATAAAATATTAACTTGTATGTATGTATGTGTATGCACGTGTATGTATGTAGGTGTATCCATTTTGTCATTGTGGCGCAATAAAGTAGGGAAATAGGTATGATCGTCACATGTAGTAATGTTATTATTATTTAATTTTTGCTTCACGCTATATATCGCATATAGTAGGGTAGTCAGAGGGAACCCAGTATTCCGGTATTAGGTTCCTCACTCTCCGCTAAATTTACATTACATCTTGAGTGGCGGAACTCAACAACGCTCTTATCTCTTGTTAACGGAGCGAAGAAACGAAAATATGAAATAATTAATTTACCGAGTGAAAATCACACCCACATCCGTCCCGTTTACAATAACACGCTGTGACACTGCGTTACGTCGACCTTGAATATTAAAAAATTAAAAAATAAAATATAGTGATCTGAGTGGACGTGATTATTGTGGCCTTGAACGAACTATTTTCATTTTCCCGCTCGAGTGGATAAAGTGTGGCGTTGAGTTTTGACACTTAACTGACGATATTTCGAATTCGAATGTAAAGCGTTGAACAGTGTCTTGACACTAATGTCTTTATTTCTGTCTACCGTACTATGTGAAATATGAATGTATTAAAAAAAAAATATTTTAATAGGTTTTTTTTAAGTATTCTTCTTTTTTTGCGGTTGTTAAAGGGACCAATTGACATGTCACTGCGTTCTATGTCAGCTTAACATTTCAAGTTTTATAGTCAATCCGTTTTAATGTCGTCGAAAATGTTGATTACAAGAAAGTAACGAAAAAAATTGAGATTGATGATTTTATTATATTATATAATAATTTTTCAAAACTTTAAATAATCATTTGTACATTATTTAAATTACAAGTCATCTCTCTGACCAGCCGTGTCTTTGACAGTTCATTTGAAACATATACACGTCTTAACGCTCTGGCGCTTCAGAAGACAATTGTACTAGAAGAATGGACAGTTTGACAGATAGTTGAGAAAATGTTCGTTTTCATTTTGTCAAAGGAAATACTTATTAGCCATCTTGTTTATCGTGCTTGCGTTTTGTATTTCTATTAAGTGAATATTTAAAAGCGTTTTCCCCTATAGTAGGGTAGGCAGAGGGAACCTAGTTATAAGACATTCCGTTTCCCACTTTTCGACTCTGCAGTTGAGTGGAGTTTGGTAGGAGTTAAAGACAACATTCATTCATTAGAAACGTTAGTCTCAGCCAATTCAATAAAACAGTTATTTTGTGGCAATTATGTCGAATAAAATACTTTATTTACTGAGACCAGTTGTGGCACAGGGGCTCAAATGTGTGACTGTAAACGCGACTGGTTTTGGGTTTTATTTGGGTTTAAAAAATTTAATTTTTCCTTGAATGGGGAATAGAACTCGAAACAATCCCTCTTACAGTCAAGTCCCAAGAAAAAATAGGTATCCACATTCAAAATTATAAACATATTAAATGTTTTTTTTAAACTATACGCATTCGAACAAGACAGTGAACCTTGTGTTAAAAGAATCCATTCTCCACTATTCGCTTTGATCCAACTCTGAGCTGTGTATAGGATACAGCGCAGAGTTGGGTTACGACACTCAACACTTAAAAAATGAAAATAATTTATATTAACTAATTCCCCGAATACGACTCGAACCCATGACTGTGACGTCGTATACGTAATAGTTATGGATTCGATTCATATTATGTTTGACGTTCATATGAGTTTTATCTTTAATGGAATAACTAGGGACAACGGAGCGCCGGACGCTACGGTCTCTACATACCTCTTTCAGCCCGTCCACTGTCATCAACCTCTTCATACATGCCCTTCGGGGGGTGCTTATGCTTGCCTCCATTATCATCGATACTGTGTTCTCGAAGGTCGACCGAGATCTCTCCCTATCTCTCTTATCACTCAGCCTATGAAAATAATAAAAAGTTATAATTATATTATTATTTTTCAGCTTCACGCTGTATCCCGGCGGCGATGCATGTAGCAAGGCAGAGTGAACTTAGTGTTAAGACACTCCGCTGCCCACTTAAATTACAATATTGGAAGCATTGCGTGTTGAATAGCGGCACTCAACGCCAAGTTTTACTTGGACACCAGAGCGAAGAAATGAAAATATTAAATATTTTATTTCCTCTAGTGGGAATCGAACTCTTGTAATTGTGCCCATGCGCCATGACTGGCCTCTCTGCCTGACAATATTTATATATAATAACAAGTAAATTTACAGCAATTCTTCTAATGAAGTTTCTAATAAAACTACACTAAACTTTCGAAAGCAAAATTACTAAAGCCAGAACCACAAAATTATATATCGATGTTATCACGCAAACGAATATAATAAAAAGCAAATTTCATTTTGTACGAAATTATTCTATTTGGAGTGAAACCTGTAATTTTAGTTATGTATAACTGGATATAATTTAATTTAATCACGAGCCGCTGTGGCCATCTGACTGTAAAAGCGAGGGTTGTGTATTCGATTCCCACTCAGGGGGATGAATCATTTTCATTTACTCGCTTGTAATAAAAAGCGCGACGTTGAGAAATAGAGAAAGCCATTAAAGGCGTAATGTTTGGAAAATATATTTCAATAAAACAGTAAGTTGATCCTATAAGTGGTCGATAAAGTTTTTTTGTGAGTTACAGATTTCCGTCAAATTCCGGAGATATTAAGTGTTGAATCACTCAACTTAATGCTGAGTTTTGCCTAGACATCAGAGCGAGGATATTAATATATTAAAAATTTCATTCTCTTAAGTAGGAATAGAACCCACAACCATCGCTATTCGCCACGACTGCTTCAATATGTAATATTACATTTTAAAGTTAAAAATTTTAAAGAACCTTATCCAAAGAGTGGAACCAAACTTTTCAACAGGTTTAGGTTGCCAATTTTCATATATTATGTAACTATAAATATTTGTAAAATAATCTGGACACGTACCATATGGTATTCTTAAATTATCTTATCTGTTTACTTATTAAATACGTGTAATTTATTTTACTAGTTGATTATATTCTATTTTGCAATTCGATAGTTTTATGCATTCAAAATGACGACAATAGTGAATAAATTATAATACTATAGTAGAAATTGTAATTAAAATATAAAACAGAATCAATGTGTCGAAAAACCATCTTTGATTATACGAAAACTGGAGATAAGATCAGATCAGCCATCTTACATTTGCTATGCAAAACAAAAATTATTTACTTTTTTTATAGCTTCACGCTATATCCCGTATGTGCCTATACATAGAGGCAACATAGTGAGGGAACTCCGCCTCCCCGTTCCCGTCGAATTAAACGCCGCGCTTTGCCTCGACACCAGAGCGAACAAGTGAAAATATAAAATATTTTGTATCCCCGAGTGGGGATTGAACCCATAACACGCTTAAGCTCCTGCGCCTCTAGTTACTTACGAAATGGCAAACTATATATTTATTTACTTAATATAGACTAGAGATCGAAATGCAATTGGCCATGCAAGTAGGTCACTATAGGCGTCCGACCAATCGCTCGCAGGAAGACTCAAATGGGTGCTGAAATTTTATGAAAAAGTCCTATTCGCTACCTGCCCAGGAAAACTATTTGTTAATAAATAAAGACCTCCCTACCTAAACTGAAATATTCAGGGGACGGCAGAAAAATAAAGTTTTTGGGTATAGAAAACAATGTGTTTAAGGCCAGTTGCGGTACGTGTGGCTGTGAACGTGATAGGTTGTGGGTTCGATTCCTACATGAGGAAATGAAATATTGCATATTCTAATTTCGCCGCTCTGGTGACGAGGCAAAGTTGAGGTTCGCTTCTTAACATGCAATGCCTCCAGATTCAAAAATGGTGAACGGAGTGTCTTAACACTAGGCAGAAACTAAGTACAGCGTTGTATAGATTTTGGATTCAACTCGCATTTTAGGTATGATTTTTTTTTATATACTTCTCAACAACTTTTTTAATTTTATACGTATATGTTAGAATTGTTCAAAAAACATTAGTCCGCCACCTACGCCTGTCTGTTATATCAAAGTTAAAATTACGACCCCAGGTAATGCTTAGGGAGGCCGGTCGTGGCGCAGTGGCACAAAGTGTGACTGTAAACCGACTGGTTGTG
>DWAP01002796.1:0-12891 GCA_018230625.1 Heliconius eleuchia | reverse complement strand
TATATATATATATATATATATATATATATATATATATATTTCGGCTTAACGCTGTAAATGCGGGCATTTAGCAGATAGGTAAAGAGAACCTAGTGTTAAAACACTCCGTCCTCCACTTTACGCCCCAATTTCAAAATATAGACGAGGCAACCCACAGCCACACAGCCACACATAATATATATAAAATATATATTTTAATAAATTCATTTACATACAGTTATATTATTAAATTAAATTACAATTTAATTATAGTAGTATGAAATATCCAAATGTAAACCGGAAGGTGTAACAATGGCACTTAATGATAGTGCGGTCCAACTCCAGCAAGATGGATTATGATTTTCTATCTGGAACAAACGTTTTATGAACTTGTATACTTTTTTAAAAAACGCCGCGATTTTGTTTTCTATTAAAAAGAAACGCGGCGTTTTTTATATTTTTGACATATAATATGTATTTTTACATTATTGATATATTACAGGTTATTATTAAATCAAATTATTATTAATAATATTCGTTTTTATTAAAATTAATGTTTCATAGTCTTAATCCATTTGATACTCAAAATTAAAACAGGTATAATTTTAATCTGTACTTATATTTTCTTCATACAGACTTAGAAAATCAACTTCACTCAACGGCTCACGTCATTTTTGCGTTAGATATAACGAAAAATGTCATCGATTGTCTCAGAAAACTCAAGACATGTCAATAAATATATTACAAATAAAGATATCCCCTCGAACGGTATTCGAACTCGCAATCATCGAAACTAGATATGTATTTTTTTATAATAAGTATAGAAAAACTGGTCGTTTAACATCTAGCGACGAAGTACCTTAATTTTACTAAACTAAGAAGATGACAATCGCAAACGGACGCAAGGCTTATATTATAACGTGGTGCTTCGCGACATAATCGCGTTTTTGTATTTAAATTCTAAACATTTGAATACAATGCTGCTACCGAGATCGATCCCTAGACTATAATGGGATGGGCGACACGAATATGACTGGACAAGGATATAAGATGTGTTTATTTCCTTTATTTTGTTATGGTTAGGTAAAGAGTATTTTAGATTTAAGCATGGTGTTTGCAAATTGCATTTTATTTAAAAATTCTTTTTACGGCTTAAATATTATCAGCTTCACGCTGTATCCCGTACACAACAGAGTAGGCAGACGAAACCTAGACTCTCCGTTCCGTTCAGTCACACTTTGTACCACTGCGCCACGACTGGCCTTAGGCCTTATTAAATATTATCATTATTATTTAATAGTTTATTACACCAACAAGAAACATAAAAATCATTATATATTATCATTATCATTATACATTATGATTATCATTATACATTTTTTTAATTTACAATACTTGTTAGCTTAAAGTGTCATATTATTCGTCGAATACAGGTTGTGGGTTCGATTTCACTCGAAGAATGGAATATTTAATATTTCTATTTCTTTGCTCCGGTGTGAAGGCAAAACGCGCCGTAGAGTACCTCCACTCAGGAGGAAAAGAGAACACTACGTTCCCATTAGTACACTTATTAATACACTGTACTAATGGAAACGTAGTGTCTTAACAATAGGTTCCCTCTACCTACCCAGCTATATGCGAGATACAGGATGAACCTAAAAATAAAAAAAAACGTGTGCAACCTTTTTAAAAGTTACCTGAAACGCTTGTAACTTGTTAAAGATTACGCATATCAAATGCAATCTCGTTACATCGATACGTTACCGATGCTATCTTAATAAGTACCCATTTGTGACCACAAATAACAATTGTCCTTCACTCTATCATCACAAAATCACCACAAAAACTACGAAATGAGCTTAAAATACGACCTCACACATACTAAGGGTGGTTTCCCGAAAACCACGGGGTTCCGGGGAAAAAATACATTTGAATACAGTAGCCCAGGTGGGTTCTGGCGTTCAATTTTTAACGTTTATTTTTACTTTTTTAAAAGCGAAGGTGTCACAGATCCTTATCAGACGGACGGGATTTAACGATGTCGTAAGGCGCGGTGCTGTCAACTTATAGTTTTTTTTTCTTTTTTTTCTCGTCAAGCCCGTGTCACATTGAATTAGGTAAATCCTTTAAGCTTAGAACTGAGCTGAGGTGCCTGACTGGGCAAGGACGTGTCTTACGGTACACTCGTACCGAGGCGTTGGGGTTCGATTTGATACAAAAAAATGTGGCTAAAATGTAACTTTAAATATTGACTCTAAAGTTTTACATTTTAAATGCCACTAAAGATTTTAAATTAGAGGCCGTCGTGGTGGGATATACGGGATACAGCGTGAAGGTGATTTATTTTTATGTGATAATTATTTATAAAATTATCAACTATAGGTATCGTTATTCTCGTTCTGTCGCTGACGTCGTTAACAAAACCAAAAATATTTTTTTACATTAAATCAACAGAGCATTATTTTTACTAATAATAAAAAAACTGTAAACGCGACAAGTTGTGTGTTCGATTCTCATTTGAGGAAATTAAATATTTTATATTTCTATTTTCTTCGCTTTGGTGTTAAGACAACGCGCGGCGTTAAATCCGCCACTCAGCACGCAATAATCAAAATTCTTCGGAAAATGAAGCACACAGTTAACACTATATTCCCTCTGTAGTAGACAAGATAAATAACCCTGCTATGTGCGGGATACAGCGTGTAAAAATAAGAAAAAAACATTTATTTCCACAAAATAATCTATACACGTACAAAATGGAAGTAATTCAGGCAGTATTACATCCATCCACAAATTGTAAAGAAGACAAATTTTAGTATTACAAATATATAAATCAGGGTGAATAGATACAACCAAAAGTACTGTACTGTTTGGCCGAGCATTTGTCAATGTAAATAAGCAATTAAACATTCAAGCTGTAGAGGCCCCAGCGAATGAGAGAGGGACGTTTAATTCAACTGATTCTAGAATAAATAACGCATTAAAATGTCAGAGGCCAGTCGTGGCACAAATGGCAGGGGCACAAAGTGTGACTGTAAAATAAACTGGTTGTGGGTTCGGTCCCCACTCGATGAAATGAAATATTTATTTACATTAAAATTTACATTTCTTCGCTTTGGTAATGCAAAACGCGGCGTTGAGTTCCGCCACTCATCACGCAATGCGGCGGGAAGTGGGAAACGGACTGTCCTAACACTGGGTTCCGTCTGCCTACCCCATTGCTTCGTACGGGATACAGCGTGAAGCACATTTAATTTGATTTTATAATTTAAAATGTCAGTAAATTCTACAGTATAACTGTTTGTATAATATTTTATAATTATAATCGTAATTATGAAAATGTTATAATAATTGTAATATAAAATGTATGACTTAACTTCTTTTGCTTTTTAACCTTACGGTCTATGGCAGGATAGGCAGAGAGAATCTGGGAACCTAATGTTTAGACTGTATGTTCCCATTACGTCTTTTTTGTTTCCCACTTTTAGAAGAATTTTGAAGGCATTCGTTTTGAGAGGCGGTGCCTTGTTACCAGACCGAGGGAATGAAAATATTAAATATTTGTTTCCCTTAAGTGGGAATGGAACCTACAACCTGTCACGTCCGACCTCAACCCACCTTCTTATAGTAAAATATATAACCTATAAACATATTACATAATATAATTTCAATAGAGTCGAGGCCATCGCATCGCAATAGTACAGCGACCGTTAACACGATGGTTACGGCTTCAATTCTCACTAAATGCAAATAACTCTTTTCATTTTTTCGCTCTATTATATTCACTAAGACTCAATCCGAAAAATTAGAAAAAAATGGCCAGAAATTGAGAAACAGTGTGTTTTAACACAAGCATGCATGCTGTTTTCTTTTTATATTTAAAAACAAAAAATTCACTAAAATTACGTATACAAATATAAATAGGTGATCCTTACATGTAAGGTTTCTAACCTTGTGGCCAATTTTTTTAACGGTATTTATATACATATATATAAATACAAAATTCACCTCAACCCTCCAACCCTCACCCACCCATCCCTACTATCTAACTTGCAAACGATATTTATTTTATCACCGAACTGTTACACGTTAAAATTGTCATTTAATTCGCGAAATCCCTCCGCGTCGAGTGCGTGTGTGAATATACGGGAATGAATCTTGTACTTTACCGCTGTATGGAGTTTTGGTTTTAAATTTTTCTAGCGGAATAACATTTATTTGTAATAGTGATCTAGGTAACATTTTTGAAAATGAATTTAATAAATGATTTCGTAATTTGTTAATTGTTTGTGCTTTACTATAATATAAAATTGTATACTCTTAAAATTAAACGTACCTCAAATTAAGCTTATAAGTCACCAGTATGGGCCATAGTATAATAAAAATCGATTTTCATTCACTTAACTTTTTTTGCAGCTTCACGCTGACACTCCACTTCCCACTCTCCACCAAATTCTAGAGGCATTGCGTGTTGAGTGCCAGAACTCAACACCGCGCTTTTGCCCCAACCGGAGCATTAAAATATTAAATGTTTAATTTCTTCCAGTGAAAATCAAACCGACAATCCTGCCTACTAGCCTCTATATTTAATCCATATTTTTCTAGGCAACAATGAAAACAAGACAATGTTTCCGTATATTTCAAAAACAAGGGGGATCGGACACCAACTGTTGGTCGACACTAGCGACTTTATAAACGCTCGCGCGATAGAACCACAGATGTGTATGATGAATGATTAGATTTGCCGAGATTAGGGCTAAGGGCAAGTGTTGAATGATTACTGGGACCTCTGGGAGTGGGTTCAATTTTTTTTAATTTTTTTTGTTGTATCATATGACAGATGTAAATATAGAAGTGGTATAGCTATATAAGTTTTTGTAAAAACTTATATAGCTATACCATAATAATTTTTTTTATTTTGTTGGATTTGGGTTTTTTTTCGTATTTTATAAAATAAATAGATGCAACAAAATAAGACATGATATGCTTAATGTACAATAGTCTCTTTAGTTAGATTGTTCGTTTGATTTGTTAATGCCACGTTCTCAAGATTTAAAATTAAAAATAATGTTTAATCATTTCCGCCAATAGTCGTTGTTTAAACACAACGCCTACAGTATAGGGCGGAAAGTAGGGAACGGTATTTCCGTTTTAAATGAGAATGAAGTGTTTTCAATATTAGGTTCCCATTTCCCCTCTACCTACCCTGCTATGTTCGGGATACAGCCCGAAGCTAACAAATAAAAACTTCTTATGACAGGTATCAAATCACAGTAGAATAACATACCACACCTAAGCAAAATTCACCATCTATCAACCAACATACAAATAATTTAACAAATCTGTCTGTCACAAGCAATTCTCGCTACATTGTGTATAACAATAAAAGTTTCCGATTTACACTTGCAAAGTAAAAAAAAATTCAAATTATAGGGGCACTAACCCCTTCAAAGCAAAACGACCCGTCCCATCAAAATAGTCGGCGTTAAAAAGACACCCCATTGTGAATGTATGGCTTCTTAACCCTTGACTAAATGAGTACTATTTGGAAGCCAAAATTATATTTGTAATAGATTTTAGTTTTTATATTTTGACGGATTGTAGGGAGAGAGGAATGGAAGTGGGTTTGTTTTTATTTTTTTAGTTTAATATTAAAATAAGGTCTTTTTTTTTAGCTTGGAAACGGCAAAGCGCGGCGTTGAGTTCCGCCACTCAACACACAATGCCTCCAAAATTAAGCGGGAAGTGGGGAAGGGAGTGTCTTAAGCCTAGGTTCCCTTAGCCTACCGTATCCAGATATACGGAATACAAAAGATAAATTAATATACATGCTTAAAGGTAGACAAGAAATGCCCTCCACTTCCGCTACACACATTCTAGTCATTACTTTGCTTATTTTACAAAGTTTTACGATAATAATTACAGCAATAACCATGAAATATAACAAGGATTTTGATATAATTTACTGCAGATAGACCCGATTCTAATTACGATTCACTTCAGTAAGAATCAACTCCGGATATTGAAATATTATCTTTCTACGATGCAATATTTATGAAGTTTTTTTTTATTTTACTCTACTTGTTCTTTTTTTTAATTGAGTCCGTCCGACGTTAGACGTTATTATAAAAATCAGTTTCACGCTGTATCCCGCACACAGTATTTTAGGGTAGGAATTCTGGAGGTATTGCGTGTTGAGTGGCAGAACTGAACGCCGCGCTTAGCCTCGACACCAGAGCGAAGAAATGGAAATATAAATTTAAGTAAATATTTCATCTCCTCGACTGGGAATCGAACCCACAACCACGCTTCGTGTCGCTGCGCCACGACTGGCCTCTATACGTTATTATACATATTTTATTTATTGCAATTTAGTTATCAAGATATCAACGACTTAAGTTAATACATAAAATTCATATTAATTAATTTTTTTATTATTTTGCAATAGAGAAACCTAATCTGATTTTGTTTACTTTTAATAAAATATTCTGATGTACAGTTTTTATTCTCATTTTTTTTTTCTAGAATAAAGGAAGACATTAAATTTTTCTCGTAAAGCGATTGTTGGTACTTAAAAACTGGTCAAGTACAAGTCGGAAACTCTCCGCGGGTTCCGGACCACTTTCAGGCTTGTACGTTAACATCAAGTACAAGTACCTACTTTATTTTTTCTGGTGTATGCACTAATTTTCTATTACCTACAATTATAGATTTGTCATAGTTTTTATGTATAATATAAACATAAATTTCCATTTTTCGTTGTTTTTTCTTTATTTATACTATAAGTACCCACTCATTTCTCAACAAATTTCATTACTGTAGGTCCACGTTGATTACCCTCAAGATCGCGATTTTCAGCAAAAACGGTTGCTTGTATTATTTGATAGCGCTTACCTAATAAACTTTTATTCTATATAAATTTTTGCTTAATACCTCCACGCGATCTCGACAGACAGTGTTCCGTTTTCTCTTTTTGTGATACGAAACTCGTATAAAATAAGCTCTAATTATGAGAGGAATGCATGTAATTTATAAATTAAACTTAACTATACAAAAGCTTACGAAATTAAAAGCTCAAACCATATACATTACACAACTAACAAGTTTAACTGACCGTGCAAAAAGTAGTAATGTTAACTAGATCACATTTGTATGAAAATGTAACAGTTGGTGGCAATGTTCCACCGCCCTCAGGGGTGTGCTCAGATGGAAGACGGCCGTATGGCGATGCTATACGATTATGGTTATCAACTATTAATTTTTGGGGAATTACAACCCTTGTTTTGTGTTTTGTCATCTTTGCTGTGTGTTAGGTTAGGGGTCGTTATGTAAAAAGGTCTAAGTAAATCCTAATCTAGAATATTAATTGGTCTTATATGAGCGTCTTGATGTTATAATTTGTTGAAATACATATTTATCATTATTGCATTATGATATTATAATGCACAATGCCTCCAGAAGTCGGCAGAAAGTGAGGAACAGAGTGCCTTAACACTAGGTTCCCTCTGCCTATTCTGCTGTGTGCGGGACACAGCGAAGCCCTTATTGTTGTGTTTGAATAGGTATTATAATAAGATCTAGAACATCTAAAATAAATTATAGATATATTAATTATATACTCATATGTAATTACTGTAGAGGAAGCCTAATGTTAGGCCATTCCACTTTCCACTGAATTCTGGAAGCATTGCGTATTAAATGGCAGAACTGAACGCCGCGCTCTGCCTTGACATCAAAAAGGAGAAATGAAATATTATATTTTTTATTAATCCGTGTGGGAGTCGAACCGACAATGTGACAACATTTAGAGTAACACGCTTGTGCCCCTGCGCCACAACTGACCGTATTTAATTACATCTCTATATCTTAAGAAAGTGGATAACGGAGTGCCTTAAGCCTAATCTCTATCGGCTGATCAATACGTAGGAATTAGTATGTAAAAAAATGCAAAAACCTACAAAATTAATGTACGCTAAATCTGCAAAATCGCATTATTTTAATTGAAAAAAAAAAAACCACCCTGACTATTAAATATACTGGAATTTCAAAATTACCTCAACCATTGACTCAGCTAGAATAATATTTACAATAACGAATTCGAACCCAGTTTCGGTCCCCTCGCGATCGGTGGCAAGATAAGACGGAGGGTAGGGAGGATATTGTTATGAAATCTGGCAGTATCGCGATAACGGCCGTAGGGTCCGGACGCCTGCAACGTCGACAGATAAGCTCTTGATGCTACGTTCTAGGGAGATTTTTATAAAGAATTGACTTTATGACGCGTATAAATCGTGGAGCCATTCGAATTTAAATAAACCATTTATTTCTAGCTCGTACTGCTTCGTATCGCTCGTACTGCTCGTATGCTTCTTTGAGTATTTTTAAAATATTTTACTTGATTATTTTTTCTCGTACTAAATGGTTTGCCTTAATCTCTTTCAGTTTTATATTTTTGTTATAAGCTGTATCTCACATACTACTGTTAAGATACTCCCTTTCACATTTTCCACCGAATTTTCAAGGCATTGAATTTCAGCGGCTGAACCCAACGCCGCGCTTTTGCCTTAGTACCAGTGGGAAGAAATGAAAATATTAATAGATAATAATTCATCCCCCTGCGTGGGAATCGAACCCACATCCGTCACGTTTTAATCACATGCTAGCGCGTCACGACGTCCTCAGATGTTTTTGTTGCTAGATTTAATCTCACCCTGTCCATGCTTCCTCGATTCTTTATTTTTAGATAAGTGAAACTGTCCAATATGTATAACTATATATACCTACTTAAATACATTTACCTATAAACACATTCTTATTGAAAAATATCTAATCGTTTATGTTTTCACCACAGATATAAATTATAATTTTGACTCTGTGCTTCCTTTATTCACACTACATACTTCACATGAAGTAAATTGAATTAAATTTACTAATAGTTATTTATAAAGGATAAGAAAATAAAATTAAGACAATTATAAAATAGTTTTAACGTAAATAATTGGTACTCCCATCTGTGAGGTTCCGTAGGAGGTTGCTGCCACGCGGTCTACGCGGGACTTGGGTACCTTTAAAAAGCGCCTTTTTCTCCACCTCAAAAGTCGATCACGCACCGCTGTGACCACTTACCATCAAGTGTCCTGTACGCTTATAAAAAAATCACTTTTAATTTTTTTTATCGTCACACTTGATACCGTACACAGCAGGTAGGCAGAGGGCAAATCTAGTGTTAAGACATTCTGTTCCCCATTTTCCATTGGAGGCATTACATGTTAATGGAACGACGGAACTCAACGCCACGCTTTGTCTCGACACCAGAGCGAAGAAAATGGAAATATTAAAATATTTAATTTCCCCGAGTGGGAATTGAAACCACAACCCGTACCGCTTACAGTCACACATTGTGCCACTGCGCCACGACTGGCCTCATACATTTACATTGTAGAAAGACCTTGACCCCAACCCGACCCAAATGATAACCACGTTCGAAGCTGGTACTGCAAGGTTCATTACAGCCTCTGTCTATGCGTCAATCAAACGGTACCACCAACATACAAAAAATAATCAATGGTCGATTGATTGATGATGCGTGATGACGTTTCGTTGACGAAAACTAGTTTCTTTAACGACGATAGCTGATGAGCTCAGAATAATTTTCTAGGTAACTATTTATCATACATCTGATTGAAGATTTGAAAGTAGTGGGCCAAGCTTGTAATATCCTGCTGTAGGTATATGTGTTAGTAACGACCCAAACGAGGCTTCGCCCGCTTGAGCTGGTTGTTGTAATATAGCCAAATTGTACAAAATCTTCATATTAATTATATAAAAAATTAAATCAGCTTCACGCCGTATCTCGCACACAGCAGAGTAGTCAGAGGGAACCTAGTATTTAGACACTCCCTTCCCTACTTCCTGCAAAATAACACATAAAGTGTGGCGTTAAGTTCCGGCACTAAACACACAATATCTCGAAAATTAAGCAGAAAATGCGGAACAAAATGTCTTAACACTAGGTTCCCTCTGCCCGCCTTGCTTTATGCAGGATATAGAATGAAAGATTTGAAGTCTTCACAGATTCCATATAAAAAGAATAATAAAAAATACAAAATAAAATCTCTGAGCTTTCAAAGCTCTCTTTATAAGTGAAAATATGATAGTATACAAGTAAAACCACTTACTATTAAAAGATGACTATTATACGATCTCATTACACAATCCTACGAGACCCAACCGAAAAATGTTACACAACAATAATTATATAACCCACAAAATTATATTAAAACATACATTCACATGTACATAATATAATTAACAATATTAAAACCAAACTGAGGGAGTATAGTAGCCCTAGTAGCATAACTACTATAAATCTCCAGAACATTAAAACACATCCATTAAACGTAGGTATTGCCCCAAAACGCCTGAAACATGTGTCCAACGACCTGTCATCAGGGTTGCCAGTACAATGGCATAATGGTAGATTATAATTTTTTTTGTGTTGTTGGTAACATGGCGACAGACGTGCTCTGCGGGATACCACCACGCCTCCCCTTGTTGCCGATTTGTTTTATACATAACTCATTTTTATAGTTTGTCTAGAATTTGCAATATTATTGTATATTTTTGAACGTCTCTGAGAGACATTTCTATTGTAAATTGATCATTTCTTATACCTAATTTTATATCTTTTTTTTGTCAATTACGGAAATCTATTTATTATATTATTTCTCTATATAGATCAATATATGGATTTACTTCTTAGCTATATTTAAAATAATATTTTTTCTTTATCAATTAGTTTGTAGTTATAGTTTTAAGTAGCCACAACAACACCCAGTGTGGATCAGTACGAAATAAATAGAATGAGATTCTGTATATAAAATTATAATTTTCATATTAAAAACTAATAGCATTTACTAAAAAACTATGCGATTCACTACACACAACACCTCCAAAATTCAGCGAAAATTTAAGAGCGGAGTGCCTTATCACTAGCCTCCCTCTGCCTACCATATCCCACGTGGGATACAGCGTGAACCCGAAAAAAAATATGTAAAAAAAAACTCTATTTTCCACATATTCATTGCCCCATTTGACCCAACTAGGCGTAGAACGCGCACCGCACGTAAGTCGTACGAGAGCCATGTTTTGTGCTGTAATTACGCTATTTATTGTAATATCCAGTAATACCTAATAATCATGATTACAGTGGACGGTCCAAGCGGTCGAGACGATTAAACAGCCGCTTTTATATTTTGTAAAAGAAAATTTATAAATTGTTTCTTGTAATATATAAATAGATAGATAGATAGAGGCCAGTCGTGGCGCAGGGGTACAAAGTGTGACTGTAAACGCGATTGGTTGTGGGTTCGATCCACACTCGATGAAATTTACTTAAAATTTATATTTCCATTTTTACGATCTTGTGTCGTGGCAAAGCGCGGTGTTGGGTACTACCGCTACTCAATACGCAATGCCTCCAAAATTCGGCGTAAAGTGAGGAAAGAAGTGTCTTAACACTAGGTTCCCTCTGCCTACCCTACTGTGTGCGGGATACAGCGTGTAGCTGTTTCTTGTTATATATGTTAGTATTTTATATTAACGATGTCTCTACTTTTTAAATTTAAGGCTTCGATTAAATAAGGATTTTTTATTTGATATGTGAGGCCGTAGTGGCGCAGTCGCAAAAAGGTGTGACTTTAACGCGACGTTGTGGGTTCGATCACCACAGTAAGGCTAAAGTCAAGCGTTGAGTTCCGCCACTCAACACGCATGCCTCAAAAAAATCGGCAGAATGTGGGGCCCGGAGTGTCTTGACACTAAATAGCATTTACATTCAAGCGATATGTGCTAGTGGACCAAAATAGCCTCAATTTTATATATTATTTGAATTTATTATGTAAATTGATAACGGAATGTACAGTTGTATAGTTGTACAAACATATTTCAAACCGAACTGCACAAAATATAACAAAAAAAAATATTGAAAAAGATACTAATGAATAACATCCCAAATTTCCCCCATTCACAAATTGAACCTGTACTAAATACTCGTAACAAATTGAAGAGCCCTCAATAAAATAAAAATTATTCGCCTACACTCGAGTGTGTATGTTTGTTACAGTGTAACAGCTGGACGTATCTCCGCACCATGCTGACAGCAATATGGTGCACCCGCAGGGCATTGTCCTATGATAGTGGAGTACAAATTTGTTCTTTTACTAAGTTAAGTCGATTGAAGGGTAATAGGTTGTTTTTTTTAAGTTTAATAAAAAATCTGTAAGCGAGACGGTTATCGGTTCGATTCCCATTCGGGGGATTTAATTATAATATATTTTAACGTCTGCGTGGCGTTAAGTTCATTGTCGGAAAGTAGGGAGTGTCTTTACACTAGGATTTCTGTCTACCCTACATACCCTATCCTACGGTAAAGAGAACAGTTAACTTTAATTTATATCTTTGTGAAATTTCGAGTTATAATTAATCGTCAGACATGTAAAAAAAACATTAAAACACCGATATTCAAACTATAAACTATCCAAAATCGATTATTAATTCATTTTCACTCGAGTCTCTTACAACTAGAGTGACGCCCATATAGCTTTGGGCCAAAATATTGTTAGGGGCTCCCGAGAGCACTTGAACGTGTGTCGATAATTTTTATACCACTTCAACAAATTGCGATAAAAAGGATTATACTTTAAAACTTTTATCTAATAAGAGCAGACAAATGTGTTTTAAATATAATATAAGAGGCCAGTCGTAGCGCACAAAGTGTGGCCTTAAGCGCGGTGGGTTGTGGGTGCGATTCCCGGAAATCGAGTCGAGGAAATTAAATATGTAATATTTTGATTTCTTTATTTTGATTTGAGGCCGGTCGTGGCGCAGCGGCACAAAGTGTGACTGTAAAAC
>DWAP01002795.1:0-12892 GCA_018230625.1 Heliconius eleuchia | reverse complement strand
TGTTAAGACCATACCAGGTCAACAGCATTAAGTCCATCAGAAAAAAAAAAAAAAATTATTGTTGCTTAGCAACGGTTGCTAAGCGACGGTTGTTATAAATATGGCAGAATAAATTGCTTATCAAATTGAAATACAATTTAATATATTAGTATATATCGAGAAAATTACAATTATGAGAAAAATGAAGTAACCTATGTTCAACCCGAGACCCTCAAGAATCTCTATATGAGTATTTTATCACAATTGAATTAGCGGTTTGTCCCTGATTGCGTAAAAGACAGACGGGCAGACAGACAGAGTTACTTTCGAATTTATAATATAGGTATGGATAGAAGTGCGAAATAAAATAGTGGCAATTTCATATTTATAAGGTAATATGAAAACTTGTTTTTTCTATTTTATATTATTCATTTTAAATAAATCGATAAAATTTTGTAGTAATAATCTCTGTAAGAATCTTAAAATGGCATTTTCGAAATTTCTAATGGGATGGTTTTCACACCTTTTACATTACAGGACGTGACAATTTTTGTATAATAAAATACCACCTAGATTAAATGTACTCTCATAGAAAATCTTAGATGTAAATATCAAATGTACCTAAATCAGGAGACTATGCATCAAAAACAAAATAGATATCTATGTAAATATGATCTCACAATATATAGACTTCACCAGTGTACTAAAAGGACAATACACTGATATTAACGAATAATAACATAAAACACCCATATTGAACAATTCAAACCAATTATAAAATAGTAGTAGAGCATCTTACCTGTCAAAAATCATTATACATAAATACTTGTTTAGAAAACGTATAAAAATTTGAACGTAGCGGGTCTCGAAACGGCGTCTCCTGGAAACCGACCTGGCGCTCTGACCACTAAGCCATACATTGTCATCGAGCTACGTCGAAATTTTTATACGCTTGTTACAACTTATTTATATTGTTAGCATCTCTGTAGGGATATTTTTACAAATTTCCGCTACCCAAAGATAATAACTAAGAATTATCGACTAGCATGAGAGAATGCTATTTGATACGTTTTCTAAATAAATGTTTGTCATAAGTGGGAAATAACACTTTAAAAAATGTAAATAAAAAATTACATTACTACAAGGTACTAAATTTCTCCCCTATGATTTGCTCGAACGCTCGAAAACGCGCAATGTCCTCTCTTCGTCTTCCAAACGATTATAATAGTAACGTTTTTATATTCATACGCCCATTAATTGTAGTGTGTGTGCGCATTCCTACTTTTTTTTTTGCGGAACGACAAACTAATATAACTAATGTAATTGGTAAGGGAAGACCTCGGTTGAACTTCGAAAACACTGTATCAAAGATACTGGAGGGAGATCACGTAAAAAGCATGAGGCACCTCCGGAGGGCATGCATGAAGAGGTTGATGACAGTGGACGAGGCGAAAGAGGTATGTAGAGACCGTAGCGTTTGGCGCTCCGTTCTCTCTGACTAGTATAGTATATACAAACTAATATATTGCAAACTTGTACTCTAAGCGATTGGGAGAAAGAGTGGGCGATGCTTCGAACGAAACCGAATGATGTTAATGATGGAATATTCAATTAAAATTAATAAAAAAAACAGAATTCAATATGAAAAAATAATTTATTATCTTACTAAATATAAAAAAATATTTCAAATAAATCACAATTCTATTATTTTACATATCACCTTCGTCATGTTGATTATATTAAGGTACATTTCAAAGAGTATTTTACATCGTAATATCCACTATTATTCTATATCTATTCAGCTATTTAAATATCTTCATTTCATATTTGTAATATTACAAGAGATATGTTTATTATTATAATAACTATAATATCACTTAAGTGACATTATAAAAAAGCGTAATAAGTTCGTGTAACCCACAGATTATAAAACAATGTATTATGGTTAGCTTATATCAGTTAGCTAAATCGTTTTGAAAACTAACATATCGAATATTTATAAGTTAAGATTAAGTCATAATATAAAACGACTGCCTTAGAAGTTGTATATAAATGTATTATACATTAATATGATCAATAGAATGTTTTATTCATCTCATACACTGAGAAAGCAGCGGTAGACTAGCAACAGCTGTGAATTCAAATGCCATGAAAAAAAGATTTATATTGTCCGTGTATAGTAGCAGTCTAACATCTCAAAAATGTGCTAACAGTAAATAAAAGAATAAATAAAGAGGGTAGATCAAAATACAAAATGGAAAAATCAAGTTACAATTTTGCATATAGATAGTGAATATA
The DNA here is from genome assembly GCA_018230625.1 of Heliconius eleuchia. Lineage (NCBI taxonomy): Eukaryota > Metazoa > Arthropoda > Insecta > Lepidoptera > Nymphalidae > Heliconius > Heliconius eleuchia. The sequence goes on along the minus strand of DWAP01002795.1, from coordinate 10,615 downwards.
GATGCCAATTTAATAAGTATTTAGAATATTTTTTTAACTAAGTAATTTTATAAAGTTCAGTTTGAATACAAATAATAAGATATTTTTTATATATTAGTAACATTTAACTTCGATTTTGTTAAGAAACAAATCGAAAATCTATAATTTTAATACTTTATGGTACACCATGTGACCTTATATAAATTAAATACTTTTTATCTCAATGATAACAAAATAATATATACAATTTTTTTTCAATCACAGTTTCATATGTGTATATTATAATAAATATTTAAATATACAATTTATAAGAAATCTAATTTTTGTACATTTTCAGTGATTTTTATTGATATATGTACATACATATGTAAAACCTAGCGTTTTTCTTGGCGTAATATATGTAAAGAGATTGAAACATAGATATAACAAGTACAATACGTTCCACGAGTCGTGGCCGCCGTGAGCATTGACGATTTTTCTGTACTTTTCATTACCTAAGTGGCCATTGTGCAAAAGTTTAGAACATATAACTTCAAAGCAGTCGCCGCTCGTCGACCGTACTGTACGTATTACAATGTAAATCAATGTTAAAAACTATTTCAAAGAATTATTAAACATGTTTTCAAAACGTAACTTTACATTAATAAAACCCATCTTCCAAGAACAAAATATAATTGAATTAAAATTGTATACCTTGAATACTTTTTGGAACATAGAATGTGGTTTCATTCATTATTTCCAAATATTATATCATTATGTGGGATAAGCAGAGTGGCCATAGGTGACTATGTTATTTACTCAATTCAACATTTTATTTAACGTGACTGTGGAATATGTGAATACTTATATTTTACATACAAATTTAATCCCAAAGGGATATTTAAATTAATCACAATTTAATGAGCTCCAACAAATATTAACTTAATAAATAAAATAATATTAATATTAACAAATATTAACAAAATAGACACAATTACAATTTCCTTGTTTTTTCATATTAATCTTATTAAAAAGTGTTGCACGAACTTAAACAGAGTTTTACCGATTTCCACAAAAATAAATAAAAGTAGAATGATTTATTGATTTTTATTTTTTATTAATTAAATCTATAGCTTTTGTTATATAGCAACTTGGAAGTATATGTGTGTGTGCCGACTACAAAATATAATGGCTTCAGTTATATCGATATTGAATGGTTTTATTTATTGAAGTATAATAACTTTCGCTACTTTCCACACAATGATAATAATATTTCACTTAAGTTTCATTAATTTCATCTATAACTCACGCCATATCTCATAGCGACTTGTGGCGTGTGTGTCGTGGCGACTGCCAACAGCAACGGTACATCATTTACATCGATGTTTAACGATTTCGTTAGAGTCGCAATGTCACAGAAATCGGTTGACATCAACATGTCAGCTAAAGTTTTTGATAACACACATAGTTCACGGAGTTTACTTTCTAGGTAGAGGAAACACTGGAACAAATAAAAATATGTTAATCACGCTTATTATATAAATGTACACATACACAATTATAAACACTAAAATGAAGTCAAAATAAATTAATAAATAAAAAAAAACGCATTATTCACCTGGTGTGTAGGCACTCGGGCGTGTCGCATGGCGGGTATGGCGTCCAGCATCCCGCCCACCAGCGGGGACAGGCCGCCGCCCCCGCACTCCCGCCCCACCAGACGCACCTCCCTGGAAGATAAGTAAACGTTTATAGCGATTGAGGGTGTGCTGTAAGTATCATTTTAGTTTTAGTAGCAGAACGGGAGATGCCCTGATCCAGCGATGAAGAGAGGAGACCAGGGGTATCCAACGATAGGCCGTTCCTTCTACTGCACTGAACTCAACTGTAGGTGATATGCGCATCTGCTACTCCTCTTACTCTAGATGAGCTACTGCAGCAGGGTAAGGCCACTCTCTTGCAAATCATCAAGGCTGCGGGTGTCTTAGGTGGAACCCCAGGGCACCCTGAAAGCGACGGTGGCGAGACGTCAGAGGAGTATACGTGGGCGATCCTGCGGCGTCTCATATAGATGGAGACACTTAGAACGAGTTAAGTATACAAAACTCTTAGTTATCCCTAATCGACGTAAATACTAGTATAATATAAATCTCACCACGTGTTAGTATCACCGATGATGGCCACAGCTTGTACTGGTGAGTTGAGGGTTTTATTCAGGTACGATGTGAGATCTAGGTCCCGGCGGAGGTCCACCTCCCACGCGTTGGGGCTTGATAGTGTTCCTTTAACAATAAAAAATGGATTTAAAAATTAATAATACATACATTTTTTTAAAGTTCACGCTGTATTCCGCAACAACAGAGCCAGAGTAAGTTAACACTAGGTTCTCTCTACCTACGTTTCCCCTCCGAACTCTACTCACAGAAAGCTTGTTGTGAAATTTGAATACTAACTAAGAAATGTAGGCGGGTCATGGCGCAGATGCAGTGTGACTGTAACCGAGACTGATTGTGGAGAGGGTCCCCACTCGAGGACATAAAACATTTATTTCGATTTATATTTTCATTACTTCGCTCTGGTGTCGAGGCAAAGGCAAAAGCTGGCGTTGAATTCCGCTATTCAATACACAATGCTTCCTGAATTTGACGGAAAGTGGGGAACAAAGTGTTCAAACACAAGGTGTCTTTCTGACACTGCTGTGTGCGGGATACAGCGTGAAACGAATTTACTTTATTTTTTATTTAACTAAGAAATTTAAGGGCTGTAGTTTTAAAAATATTTTAAAAAGCCGTAACATATATAACATATGTATAATTTACATATATTCATAATATTTTAGTATAAATAAGAGTATAACATAGCAATTCCATAATTACATTCACTAATAACTTCATAACACTTTTCCAGTTTCACGCCTTATCACGCAAATCAGGTGGAGATAGAACCTAGAGCCACAACAAATCCCAACAACACCATCGCTTTCACAGTCAGTCGCTGTACCATTACACACAGGACACACAGGACCTATTTAAACTAAACTAAATTTTAATAATATTTTAATATGGACTGACCTTGTAAAATTAAATCAGGTACATAATGGTTTGTAACTCCACCGAGCAGCGACGCGTCGTAGCCCGATCGCACTTGACTATGGACTTTACTCGAACAAACTGGCTTCAACGGGAACTCTATCACTTGCTTCACATCCATCACTTTATTATTACTTTCTATCTTTTCTAGCGACTCTTTACTTTTAACGTTAACGACTAACGTGTTCTCCTTTCGCGTCCTAACAAACGATTTTGGCGATAACTCACGATGCGTAGTTTCTTTAACTACAGCCTCTTTTGCATATTGAGGCTCGGACCGAGGCATGTCGTTCATATATTCCATTTCCGAAGCATTAGTGGGCGTTTGCAACATCGACTCCATCAATTGGCACTTGTAACACGTCTCACATCTCTCCTCTCGTATCGGCGGAACGAAAGTCGGGTCGAACCGGAAGTTATCCAATTTCAAATTCCCCGGTTTCCCTATATAATGCCTATCTAGTATTTCTAAGTTTTTGCTCTTCATATAATTAGTGACTATCTGTGGGTATTTGTCGAACTCGAACTTAAAACCGGAATGTTTTATTGGTTTGGAATGTTGAAGTGTCTGACCGCAGCACTTAGGCGGGTTGTTTCGTTTGGTTTTCTCGCATACGTTGGAACAAGAATTCTCATCTAACTTCTCTAGATCTGGCGTTTCGTTGACATTTTTAGACGATTTCTTCGTGTTTTTTCTTCCATTAGATTTATTTTTCAGTCCCACTAACTTGTCGTCGTCACCAAGGACGAACACGACTTGTTTTGTATCACATTCTTCTGATGATAAATCTGTGCCTGTATCCGAGGAGTCTTGTAACGGAAGCATACTTGGGAGTCGCCGCAACTTGCCTTGGCTTTGATTGGCCCTTCCCTTTAAATCTGAACTAGAGAGCGAGCGCAAATTAATTAACGTAGCAGTTTTTTTGAGGCTTAGGTCGCTTGCCGTCAACGTACTGTCACCACCATTGCTATTACTATTGTCAAATGAGGGTACTTTTAAGTTGGAACATTCTTTAACATCATATTTCGTCCTCGATTGCTCTACATTTTGGACACCAACAAATTTCGGTTCTTTGAGCAAACAGTCTTCATACTTGAAGTCGTTCTTCCTTACGTCACCACAACGCACAAAATATGTTAGAACGGCCAGAAGTCTGTTAATAAATTGTACGTTTTTTGACCCCGCTATAATTGTTCTAGCAGATCGGGGTGGGAACCCGATACTACCGCAGAGGTCCGTCAGTTGCGCCCATAGTGCGTTATAGGGCCTTCTAGTATCGTTCTGGTCAGATGGAAAGGTTTGAGGATCGATGGTGTCGTAAGGACTGACTGTAGTGACCCACCCGAGATGATGTGTTAACACGTACGTCAGTAGAGTACTGATAAAACTGTAAAAGAGAAATTAAATTTGTCATTGATAATATTTTTAAAGTAAACAACAGTTCAAATTAGAAGAATTAGAAGACGCATACATATTTGTTACTGTCACATTTTTTTTATGATAATTTATAAAGAATAAGGCAATAAATTACATTGACAATGACACGTATTGAACAAAAGATATTAAATATTGTTTATCACTTAAAATCTTCATAAAACCAGGCTACGTAATAATTACGACAGAAGGGCGTCAATTAACCGTCGCCTTCTTCTATAAAACATTATACTCCCAAAATAAATTTCAAAACGTATATATTTCTCTGGAAGCGCTTGTCCTAACACCCACACGAATTACGCAACTAATTTCAACAATTTGTAAACGTCAGTCCATTGAAAATGGCGTGATACACAATCACGTGAGAAACACGTAAACAAGGGGCATAAAAATAACAGGCCAAAATTACAAACAACGTTAAAAATAAATAATAGCACTTGCACTTGACAATGATGCCATTTACACGTGTCACTAATTAACGGACGAAGAAATTGTCCAAAGATAAACTGTTTTTTGGCAAAAAATTATTTAATATTAGCATTTTGGATGGTGCCCAAAACAAATACAGATTGATTATCTTGAATATTATACGTAATTAATTGTTATGGATTACTAAACAATTTATGAAATTTCTTTAAACAAAATGGTAGCAAAATATTTCATTTTATTTCTTATTGACATATTGTTAATATTGACATGATATGGCAGCTGATAATATCAGGCTTTTTATTGATCCGAATGAGTTGTTGTTAATAAAAATCTTTGAAAAATGAATACAATAAAATACAATAGTACTCTTTGGTGACATTTAACAAATAAATTATACAAGTCCATATGACAGAGCTCTTGACATAATTACATATATACATATATAGGTACAGGATATACTTATTACTTGGGTCTGATTAAATTCGGTTCGGTCTGATTAAATTAACGACTCTAGTAATTTCGTCCTACGTAGCTAGCTACGTAGGACCACGAAACGGATCAATAATATAGACCAAAAAAAAACAAATATATATATGCATAACCATTTATTAACATCATGTGATTTTAACAGAGGCGTAGCCGTTATAAAAGTGCGTCATAAAATAACGTGAAAACTCTTAATAAAACTAAACGAAATATTTTTATCACCCACCAACATCACGTGTTTTTAACGTCCGGAAATATACATTTTATTATAGTCAACGTTCACGTGATTCATTATTTTCTATAAAACTATATAAGTTTGTTATACTTTCCTTAATGACAATATGACAACATATTGTTATGAAGTATTCTCGTGATTAGAATAAATATTTATAAAGTAATATTGGTATGGAGCAGTTGAGATATGCCTAACTGTTATGATAATAGACAATTCAATTTCCACTTAAAAGGAAATTTAATGTTCTAAAAATATTTTTGAATTACGACTCCTACAATACTGCAAAATATAGAACAAAGCGATATATAGACATAATATTTAATAATTTATTTAAAAAAAACAACTGTAGTCTACAGTGCAATCAACGCAAAAAAAAAAATACTCACAAATTCGTGCTCTTCGTGTCACCAGCTGTTAGAACCGAACATAAATCCGTCAATAGTCTATCCGCCATTTTGTTAGACAGGTGCGGGTCACTCGTGACCAGCTCCAGCCATACCGATTGTAGCCGCGGCCCGTATATGAGATCTGATAGCCTGAAATTTATTAACTTTTAAAACTATCAAATATTGATTAGTAATTACACTTACCAACCGAACGTTATAAGTTCAAAATCATGGGAAAAAAAAATGATAAAAAATGTAGGCAATGTGTACCGTGGTAAGATGATGTGCCTGTTGCGTTGAAATAAGTACTTATTGCGTTGAAATCTAAGTGGAAAGATGACATACACAGATTATAACAAAGCCAAAAGAAGATAGAAGAGAAGGTTTTGTAACAAAAGTTTTTTAGGCGAGAGAGAAAGATGAGGTTTTTGACTTATGCTGTTTATTAACAATAATATAAATCTCGTACATTATATCGTGTAATTCGATCATAGTCTGGTTTTCAATGTGAAATAGGAATGATAGGCGGGTAGGGAGCGGAGCGAGCGGAATAAGCGGAACTTACTCCTTTTAAATAAAATAGATTTACAGTTCCACCAACAAAGAGTTTTGTATGTATTTTGTAATGAGTTCACTTCGCTCCCTAGAATTGTTAATTTCAATTTTATTGCGAACCGAGTTAATTTCAACGTTAATTTTAACTATTTATTGATGGAAATCCAAGTATGCAGTTTACTATTGCTCCATTCACGGTGGAAACACAGCCTCACTTTTAATACTATAGTAATCAAAAAATACATTTAAATGTAAACTTAAAATACGTCTTCCAATACAGTAAAACGAATCTCTTACATACAACGCCAGAAAAATCATTGGAAGCTCAAAAGTATAGACATTTTCATTGATACACAAAAATAAATTAGTGACTCAGTGCGATATATGTACATACACCAGTAATGTAGTTATTAGAACAGGACAGAACGAAGTTCATTGTTTTTACCTGGCGTGAATAGCACGAAGATATAAATAAAAGTACTAAATAGATATTCAAACATAAAAATAGGTATCTGACTATTTTAAAGTTTAGATTTCATCACTTCTACACGTGCTAAATAATTACGGCACAAGTGCGAATATGATATTACTATAAATTCTTGTTATTAACACAATTCTATAGATTGCTTTCCTTTTAGAGGTTAGAAGACGAAAATATATATTTTAGCATGATTAGCATATCAAAAGAAGTATTATATACAAATAATCAAAAATCATAATTTGGAAAACTATAACCAAAAATATTTAAAAGTAGAATAACATTCTTTCAAGAAGCCTGTAAGTACTTCAGCAGAATATATTCTGCTTATAGCAGTACTGTAGTGAGTACTGGGTGGGTAGTGGGAACCTACTTTTAAGGCACTCCGTTCCTTACGCACTGACTCATTAGTGGCATTACAGGTTCGACATGAGCGGATATCAACGCCGCGATTTATTTTCTTACCAGAGCAATAAAATGAAAATTATTAATTCTCTATTTTTCTCCATTCATTGATTGGAATAGAACCTACCACCGTTGCGTTTACAATCAAACGCTGCACCATAGCGGGTTCAAACAATCTAGGTATATAAGCAAAATCGTATATAAATCTCTTAGCACAAGTTCAATCAAACGTTTTAAAATAGAAGACTACACAGAATCCATAAAGATATCATTGCTACAACATAAAAAAATATTCTTGACATAATATTTTTGTAATAAAAGACATACGGCCGTTGAAATAGCTCTTAACGATTTTATATCGAAAATATTTTTTTCTTATGATTACGACAACTGACAATAACATATACGCTTCATAGCTTTAACCACTTTTGGCCTTAGTCCAGCAAAAGACTAAAAACATCAATTACGAAATCAATTGGGCATAACGGTGTTAGTTTAATATGGTTTTGGTACATAAACTTGAAGTATGAGTGGATAAATAATCGATTTTAATCTATTGAAATAAATAATCATGGATTATAAAATCGATTTGCCTCTGAAATCGAATTTAAGCTCCTATAAAATAAGTGGATCACCATCAATTCAACTATATTGATACTAAATACGTTTATTATGTGTTCTACTTATGTCGGTCAAGGAATTATAATTCATTGGAATTTTGCATTATTATTAAAGCTTTGAGGAGTGAATCAGAATTGTAGTTAAAATGGAACTAAATTATATATTTTTTATTTAAAGTTATTACACAGAGAATATGTAGACGAATTGTTCATAATTAATTTATATCGATGAAAGATTTTTATATAACATTTTTTTTACACAAATGTACTAAAGTCAATTCTCCTGCCTTTCTTTTCGTTTGCGTGGAATTTAAAACTACTTTATTAAAACACTACTTTTCGGTTCTCGTGGGATTTTATTGAAAAATTCTCAAGAGACACACATGTTCAATTTGAGTTTTCTATGAAAAATACCTTTGGCTGTATGATATCTGTCTGCATGAGACTGTAAAGGCAAAGGTTGTGGATTCGATTCCCGCTCGGGGAAATGAATTATTTAATATTTTCATTTCCTCGGTCTGATAACAATGTAAAGTGCGGCGCAAAATGGAGTTCCACACAAGCCCGCTGGTTGCGTGCTCGACACTCACCAGCGCGCCGCGTCGCCGGCGGCGGCGTGCAGCGTGGACACGAAGGCGCGGCGCGCGCCCGCGCCCGCCGCGCGCCGCAGCCGCCACACCAGCGCCTGCAGCTGCGGGGACTGCTCCATGCAGCGCCGCACCACGTCCCTGCGGACAGACGACCAATTAATTACAAATATATACACAATTTTATAATAACTGAATATATTGACCGATGCTAGCGCTTGTGCTCTTACAAGTTATTCTGGCAATCACTTACTAACTTATATATACGTTATAATGTAAAATGTAGACAAACCAAGAGACCAAAGAAAAGCAAAACTAAACAAAAAATACTACACTTAAACAAAAAATACGTTTTTAAAAAATTATGAAAAATATAAAAGTAAATATGAAGCTACCAAAAAAAACAAATTTTACGACAAAGTTGTGCGTTTTAAATGAATAGAATTTTACATGTAAGGTACATTTCTTTAACACTATCACCATTTTATAATCATTTTAATTAACACTAGACTATAATTTACAAAAGCAAACTTTAAACTGAACTTTTATACACCTTAACTATTTACTTAATACGTATATGAAAACGTATTGCAAATGAAATAATTACTATATATCATATTAAAATGAAACACTTTTTTTGTATATATTTTTTACTTTTACTCGTCTTAAGCTTTTTGTACGTAATAACGTACTTACATCAATAATAGTTAATAATAGATTATAGGACAATAAAAAATCCATTATTTTCTTTACTTCTAGAATTTTTTACTACCAATAAATGTCGTACATGATTTCATAGTTCATGTAGTGTACGTTTTAAAAAATATTTGACTCGAAGAAAATATCGCTAATAATTTTATGACGCCATTATTATCTGTAACATTATGTTGACAACTAAAATTATATGCCAATCAATAAACTGGATGAAAAATAACTCTTATTCGTGTAAAGTTTCAATATGGTTTTCTTTACAAATTTAAAAGTTTCGTTGTGTTATGTGCATGGGCGTAGGAAGGGGGCAGCGTGGGACTCAGAATAGTCTGGTGTCCACCCCAGAAATTTTTACTTACGACAAAATTTGTCCTGAAAAATTAAAAATAACTACATTTTCACGAACACGTCTGTTCAAAACTAAAGTCCAGGCCCCTACAGAAAAATCTCTAGATACGATAATGGTTATGTATTTGTTTAATTTAGATGTCACAAAATATTATTTTTCTTTTTACTCTCAATTTGAATCTATTTAAGATTCAAATTGAAAGGATTCGCATTTTTATGGAGCCTACCTACTTTAATTTGCGTCTTAATAAGAATTAAAAATACGACACAATATGTATATAAATAATGAAATATAAGAACATAATGTCATTTAATTGTTTTTCTCGCGTTCAATCAATTTACCACGTGATAAAAGTAGGCCGCTATTTTTAAATTACTACAAAATTCCACTACATTTCCGAACGCTGCGCGTCATCGAGAATGAATGACGCGTTTAATTACTTCAACATTTGTCAATTTATTAAAAAAGGCTCTTGTGATGTAAAAATGCTAAGTTTTATAGAATGTATTTAGTATAAGGTACTTACATGTATATTTAATCGATACTATATATTATGTATATGTGAAAAGTGTGGGGACATCTCTCATGGAACATTGTATCATTTATTTACCTAATAAACACAAAAAAATTGTGTACTGGTTTCATTTTCCTGTTATTTAAGAGATATTTACAATTCGCCATTATATACCAGCAATGGACAGATAACAATCTTTATCTCTACATATATTATTATATGTACTGTCTTATGACAGTAAAAATATTTTGTCTGTACATTTAGTAATTTTGGCTGAAACGGATAGAGAGACACTTAAAAAAATTAATACAAAGCAAAAATATTTTTTTTAATTTCTTGTCTGTCTGTCTGTCGATATGTATGGTCACATTTTTCTCT
>DWAP01002794.1:0-12900 GCA_018230625.1 Heliconius eleuchia | reverse complement strand
CCGGCATTTAAAACCGGCGTGAAGTAGTGGCTTTATGCCACTGCGTTTCGCATAAGGTAATGCCGGGCCCCGGCGCCCAACCCATCTTAAAGGGCGAAGGGCGCCACCCTTGAAACTATCGGTGCCGATTTCATCTTGGCTCTATGTCGTGGCCGACAAGCAAAGAAAAATGGCGGGAGGCAAAATAAATTTGATTCCACATTTTCCGGATACGACAAACACATGATAAAAACGAGAACTCCCAAAAACTGTCTCGAAGACTCCCTCTACGATCACATGAGTTTATTAATTGCACGCTTCGTGACAAAATATCATATTTGCCGATGGTACGCCACTTTATAAAAACGGAAAATAATTTAAATGCACATATTGTTTTTTAATCCCACTTAATTCTACTAAGCATGGTTATCGCCAGAATAAGGTCAAAAATATTCTAACATAAATATGATAGTGTTGTCTACAAAGCGAGTTCAGCTCTGCTATATGCACAGGATAAAGCGTGAAGCAAAAATAAGGAGATATCGATACTTCACTCGCTCTTCACTAGCAAACGATTTAGAGGAGTGCAATATTTTGGCGACCAGATCTATCTGAACAAAGGCCAAGACTTCCGTTTACTCCCTCATAGGAACTCGTACGGGTGTTAGTTTTATGAAAAAGATCGACACGCCACAGACAAATATATTGCAGTAATATACACTGTATAGAATATAACAAATTATATACAAAAATGCTTAAAGACATCCAATAATTCCTGTAGGAATGCGTGTGTTATAAATACATAAATTATAAAATGTAGGGAATTGTGAAAAATGGCCTCGTAATTCTTTAAAGTGAAGAATAACGCTGGCATGATCACTATAGAAGAATAAAAAAGTGTATGTGATCTAGTAGAAAAAGAAGAAAAACATATCATAGTCAAAAACCTGTTCTTGATGATAGAACAGAAAAATTTATATCAACGCTACGGACGAGAGTGAAAATGACGAGGATGCAAATCCGATGTAGAATAATTGATATATACACTGTATAGAATATAACAAATTATATACAAAAATGCTTAAAGACATCCAATAATTCCTGTAGGAATGCGTGTGTTATAAATACATAAATTATAAAATGTAGGGAATTGTGAAAAATGGCCTCGTAATTCTTTAAAGTGAAGAATAACGCTGGCATGATCACTATAGAAGAATAAAAAAGTGTATGTGATCTAGTAGAAAAAGAAGAAAAACATATCATAGTCAAAAACCTGTTCTTGATGATAGAACAGAAAAATTCATATCAACGCTACGGACGAGAGTGAAAATGACGAGGATGCAAATCCAATGTAGAATAATTGATATACCTTTTTTAAAGTGTTATTACCTTTAGGGAAGACAAATACTTATTAAAAATTTTTTTATCAAAATTTGGAGTCTTGGATGGTTTCCAAAGAGACGCGTGTTCAGATCCCGCTACGTTAAATTTTTTGTAAGTTTTTTTAATAAGTATAGTTGGTATATTTTTTTTATTTTGACCTTTTTATTCATAACTAATATTAATTTTAATTTCTAAGAGTTTTTCTTTTGGGTCAACTTTTGGTGATCACTCACACAAATGCTCAGCTTACACCTCGTGGACTGTAAATAATGCGAAATTTCGTGCGACCAAAACGTGAAAATTAGTTATTTTGTTAATTTAAAATGCTTCCCCATTTGTGTATACCTATGCGGATAAAGACATTATCTGATATTAACCCTTAAGTTTAATTTATTTCATTTTTCTTATGCATGTGTTACATTTTGTGTTGTCGATATATCTTATTTAATATTTTAACAAAGAAAATTAATACAGTTGAACAAAGAAAACAAATCAGTTGAGTTAAATGATGTGTCATTGGATAATAAATTATTGGAAAGCAACTTCACGCTTTTGCCTGCAGAACAGGGTAGGTAGAAAAAACCGAAACTTAAGACACTTCCTTCCCCATTTTCTGCTATTTTTTCGAGATATTGCGATTGGACTCAGCGCGGACTTACTAAAGCAACATTTTGTATAACGAACATAATTTAGTTAATTTTAATTAACTTATAATAAGTTATAATATTATGTTTTTGAATAAGTATTATTATGTTCGTTAATGTGTTATCACACTTATTATTCCAACGTGGAATAATTAAGTCGTAGGTTAAATTAGATTTAGTTAAGTTTAGATTCACTATTGTCTTTCCAACATTGAGGACAATAATATATTAGTTAGATTCAATTTGTGTATTTTTATCAAAATTTTTATTAATATAAGTTTATGTATAAAAATTGTATTTTCTTAACCATGCAACTGCAGCCATCGTAACTGATTTATACATATTTTATAAAGAGGCTCAGAGTTAAAGTATAATTTATTACAAAGCTTTATTCGTACGTCCACTGCTAAGTCTCGAGCTAAACTGATTTACAAATTACAAAATACGTCATAATAAATCTTAAACAAATATTAAGTGGATAGAAAAATAATAATATATCAAACTAAATCTACATTTATTGATAAGTATACGAAAACAATGTCTAAACAATTATATATTATTTATATAAACTGTAACAATACTTCAAATACTAATAAAAAATAAAACAACAACATCAATAACAACAGCACACTGTCTAATTCGTATCTATGTAGCGTTGTGTTCGCACTTCGTAGAATACTATAGTGTTTTAAATGAGACTGCGAAAGCTTGTTTACGGTCGTCCACCTGTTTTATAGCGCTATATAGAGGTGATTCAATAGTTAAGTAGTAAAAGTCGTGTTTTCACTTAAAGTTATTGTATAGAAATTGCTAAGTGATACAAAGTTTACTCTGAGTGAAAAATTATGGAATATCTTATTTTAGACGAGTTGTGGGTTCGATTTCCATTCCGTGGAATATAAATAATAACAAGAACGATTCATTTATTACAGTAGAAAACTAAATAGATGGATGTCAAAGATATTTTTTTGTAATACGTATGTCAATAAAAATGGATGTAGTCTAGTTACGAATGTGTCTGTTTTTTCAAAAATATTTTTATATACTGTAAAAAATATAATGTAAAGCGCCTCTTATTCTGAGCAAACAAATATTTTTTTAGTTTACATTCCATCTGACATACAGCAAGGTAAGTTTAGGTAAGTAAGGTAATCTGAACACTTTCGTTCGCTACCTTCCGCCGAATTATGGAGGCAGTCGTGCTGAGTGGCGAAACTCAACGCCACACTCTGTCTCAACACCAGAAGAGAATATTTAATATTTCCTCAATTAGGAATCAAAGCCATAAACTAATGAGCCATAATAAAAAAACCGGACAAGCCCGAGTTGGACTGGCCCACCGAGAGCTCCGTACAAAAATTAGAAATCTCGAGCTTTTTCCAAAATTTAAACTTAGCTTAGCCAGAGTCTCTTCATCTGATATCCCACTTGAACGAGCTTAGCTTTAATAACAAATTTTGCCTCACTTTTGGCTAGGCTATTATTTTTTAGAATTTAACCACAGATGAACAGATTTCATTTTTTTAACTATAAGCTATAGATGCTAGCTGCCAAATTTCATTCCTATTAATTTTAATTGCTTTTATAGGTTTGAAATACGCGTTTTTTGCTATATAAACGGCCATATCTTTTTTTAAAGTATATGTAGAATTTTTTTATCAAATCATGTAATCGTATATGGTTTAAATTTCAACTCGATATCTCCAAGGATTCCTGAGATAAAGGCTCTTTACACACAGACAGACAGATGTATAACACAGTGATCTCATAAGGGTTCATCTTTACCTTAATAGGTACGGAACCCTAAAGTTACCAATAGAACTTTCTCTTCCCATAATATTAATTAAACAGCTTTTTTCTAAATATGTAGTGTATATGTGACCTTAATAATTAAGCCGCAGTATTATTTTTGCCCGTTTCTTTTTCAAAATAAGCCTTTCAGTCAACGAAACATGAATGATACTTAAGTAGGAATTCCTCATAAATGCTGTCTCTGCAGAAATAATATCAGCAAAAACATATATAAATAAATTAATGGTTAGTTCGTACTAAAATATAATATTTATCTCTAAAATGATTGTAGAGCACATTTTATATTTTGCATTCGTTATAAGATGTACAGCAGTAGCATTCTGGGACGATGGAAAAATAAATTAAAAATGAAAAATTTTTCATCATTATTCATCCATTTCATTTCTTTTATTGGAAATGAAAAGATTCAAAGGCAAAGTAATTATTCAAATTGAGTTCGTATTATAACGAATGATTTTAATGTATCCACTTACGCTGTAGTGATGGCGGTAAGTGTTGCTTTGAACGGAATTTATTGAATTTATAATTTTTGGTATAGTATTTATTTTTATTTTTGATAATTGATTTTCAATTTCGTTGGAAAATTGTAAAATAAGTGCTTCTTGATAAGTCGGTATCGTGATTAATGATGTATGTATATTGGTAAATCAGTCAATATGCTAGTCGCGTTTACTCCTACAGGAATTAGATACACATCTGCTTCTTAGGGATCTTATGCATTATTTTGACATTATTGAGAAGAAACCAGGCGCAAGGCACAAGTGTGTGGCTGTAAACACGACTGATTGTGGGTTCGATATCCACTCGAGGAAATAAAATGAATATTTAAATTTATTTTTTCATTTCTTCTGCGCGTTGAGTTCCACCACTCAACACGCAATGCTTCCATAATTCAGCGGAAAGAGAAGAGAAAGGGAAGAGTTTCTTAACACCAGGTTCTCCTTGTCTAACCTGCTGTGTGCGGGATACACAGTGGAGCTGATGTATTTATTTGAGAAGAAGGTTTAATACTGCACTATAATTATTCCATAGAATTAAATCAATATATACATAGAAATATAGGAGACTGAAACATGATCAGGACATAGTGAAATTACAAATTCTCTTTGACTTCCTCTTTTAGAGCGTAAAGTAACAATGTCCAACGTAACTATCTTTTTCTTCTGTCCTTTGAAACTCAGTAGTCAGCGAAATTACTGAGAATATAAAATTATTTTCTCGAACATTTATATAACTTTGACGAGGGCAGCCAAAATTTTTTGTGTCTGTTTTTGCGATGAGAACTATTGTTTTACTATCCTGGATTTCTTATATTTAAAATATTCATTTATTGCTTTAATGTATTTGATATGAGGCCGTCGTGGTATAAGAGTGAGACTATGAAGACGACGGTTGCGGGTTTGCTTTCCTCTGAAGAATGAAGTAGTTAATATGCAGTTACTTCTGTGTAAAGTATTCCGTCACTCAACACGCCACGCCAATGCCTCGAGAATTGGGCGAAAGTGGAGAATGGATGTGTCTTAATGGGATCGGAGTATGTATCCTAGGTTCCCTTTGACGCTGTTAAATATAGGCTACAGCATGAAGCTAAAAAAAAAAATTTCAAATTTATATCCATAACTAAATACTGTTATCCAAGTAAACAACCCAAGTGATATATATCGAATTTTTGAAGCTATACACGATTTTGACTGTAATCAACATTAATTCCTAAGTGAGGGAGGCGATCTTCAGCTTATCTAATTCTACAGTACAGCGCACTTCGATTAAGATTAAGTCAAGTAATTTACATATATTATAGTATCGTTTATAACATGATCTTATCATATATCTACTAAATTGCAATTTTTAGTTTAATAATAATATTGTCGAGAGGCCAGTCGCGCAGGGGCACAAAGTGTGACTGTAAAACCGACTGTTTGTGGGTCACTCAACACGTAATACCTCCAGAATTCGGCAGAAAGTGGTGAACGGAGTTTCTTAACACTCGGTTCCCTCTGCCTACCCTGCTGTGTGCGGGATACAGCGTGAAGCTGATAATAATATTGATGCCTCACATTTTTTTTATTTGCTACTGTGTCTTACATATAGCAAGCAGGATAGGCAGAGCTGGAACTCAACGTGCAACGCCGCGTTATGTCTTGTTATCAAATAAAAAAAAACATTATTTTTTTTTATAATATTTTAAAGCAAAATGAGGTGAATGTTAATCTAATGTTAATTTTTTTCTTTTTAGTGTAGTCCATTAGATGCCGCAACCTGATGCTGAACTCCATCGAAAAATGTTTATAGAAAATATAATATTTTTTTAGTATCAAGTTCAAACGAAATTTGTATATGCATTTATAAAAAGAAAACATTCGGGAACTTATTTGGAAGTTTTATTGGGAAAATCGAGTTATTTCAACGTTTTTGTGGTCCGAACATTTTAGCGCTTCAGCACGAGTTGTTAAAAGGTAAAGTGCACTGGCGAACTTCTATAAAAATAGAAAACAATAGTTTAAAAACCTCCAGATTTTCATTGTAATTCTCTGAGAGGCTTTGGGAGATTAATATTAGGCGAGTGAAGGTTGCAGGAGTGCTCACAGTACATACGGTTGATTTAATCATTATTCCCTATGTAGACTACTGTAGGAAATTCAATATTTCGTTCCATTACTCCATACTCCTACATGCAATGCCTCTAGAATACGGTGGAAAATAAGAAACGGAGTGACTTAACACTAGGTTCCTACGGCATACCATGCTGCGTGCGGGATATAGCGTGAAGCTGATTTTTTATGTATTATAATAAATGTGACTAAATGACGTAACCCAACACTCTTGAATTGAGGCCGAATCAACTCATCAACAATCAAAATCAACAAGAACTTAAAAATGTACCATCGATTTAAACCATACCACCCCACTACCATAAATTTCCAGCGAAACATTTCAGTAAATAAATAATGTATAGGAGGTGTGAAGATGATCTCGAAGATACCTTGGATCGTTACCGTAACGCCACTTCTGCATATCTAAGCAATTACTTAAGCTCCTTTAAATATTTACTATACAAGTTAGTAAGCTACATACGCGGCGTGGTTTATACGAGACGATGTTAATATTTGAATCGTATGTATGTAAATCACAAATTGGCTATCTTAGAACTTATGTTGATGTTTGTCGCTCTGTGGGTTTTGTGATTTGCATTGGTTATGTAGATAGTATATGGATGTTAGATATTCTTAATGTATTAATGCTTGCTTTATTAAATAAATTCCATTATTATTACAGTTAATTATTTCTCATTTGTCATACATTTTTATAATCTAATAAAAGTCTATATATATAAAAGGACATGTACCTGACTGACTCAGGCACGCACAGCCGTAACCGCTGATGGTAGAAACGTGAAATTTGGACAGACGTTTATTTTCATAATCTGGACATTCTAAGAAGGGGTTTTGAAAAAAACCCTAAAGGGATGAAATAGGGGTTGAAAGTTCGCTGTATAAAATTCATACGGTGTTGTGACGGTTGTTCAATCCCACTCGGGGGAATGAATAATTATTTATTAATATTTTTATTTCTTCTTTCTAGCACTAAGGTAAAAGCCCAGCGTTGAATTTAGCCACTCAGCACACAATGCTATGAAAAATTGTAATTGTTGGCGGAAAGTAAGGAACTGAGTTCCTAACACTGTGTTCCCTCTGCCTGCCCTACATAGATAACGCGTGAGGATGATTTGTTTTAATGTTATTAAACGGCTTAAATAAAATTAATATATTACAGCGTATCGGTACATATAAACGGGACTTTTCATGACGCGATAATGGCTAATATGACGCGATGCTAAAATGTATAAGTGCTTTGTGTTATAATAAGAAAAACATTTTAAATTTATCGTGCGCAGAAAAAATATTTTTATTGATTTTTTTATTTAAATCTTATTATTATATGAGGCACTCGTTGTGTATATAAATCGATCGGCGTAGAGTTCCATTACTCAAGACGGAGTGTTTTAATTTACCGCTATCTGCCCCCGCGCATTCGGGATAAATTGTGGTAATATTAAAAAATAAAGCTATTTAAAGATTCAACAAAAAATATAGAATTTTGATATTAGCTTTCAACTGATTGTTTTGTGTAAAGGCTCTTTTAATGTTTCAGTTTTAATTATTCGTTAGGAAAAATTCTGGGGTGGGCACCACCTCCCTTGCCTCCCACATTCCTACTCCAATATACTTACTGCAAAGACATTACGGTTCTTCAGTTTATACTTAATATCAAAATTTATATCATCTCGTGATGCTTAACAAAACGCAACGAGGTCCTTTGTCTTACACGAGAGGCTTGAAACCAATTTATATAAATTATATTTTTATAGCATTTTTCTCTTAATACAATAAAACCTGTCAAATGCGATTTGGTCTCGTATAAGAAGGGTTCCGTATCAATTTTAGGATTGTATCACAATGGGTTTTACTACATGTAAAAAAGAGAAGCATCGGTGTTAGGGTGAAGAAACTGGTAGCTATTTATTACTTATTTGTTTATTATATTTTCGTTAGGATACTTTATTTTATATTTTTAGATCATTTACCAACTACCTACATAAAAATATGATTGGTATGATTTAAAAAGCTAAACTTAGCCAGAGCCTTTTCATTTGGTACCTACTTAAAACTAGCGGTTTTAATACCATATTTTGCCCTTCTTTTAATGCTATTAGTTTTTTAAGATTTAACCACAAATGTATAATTTTCACTGAACTAGTACTATCTGTAGATGCTTGCTGCCAAATTTTATAATTCTAGGTAAACCGGAAGTAGTCTATTAATTTTGATTCCTTTCAAAGTGTTGAAATACGCGTTTTTTGCGATATAAACGGCCATTTGAATTTCAACTCGATATCTCCAAGCGTTCTTGATATGAAGGCTCTTGACAGACTAACAAACAGAAGGACGGACAACAAAGTGATCTTATAAAAGTTCTTTTTTTCTTAAAAGGTACGGAACCCTAAAATATGAAATATTTTATTTCTGTGAGTGCGAATTAAGCCTACAAACCTAGTGCCTAGTATATAGAAAAATATTATAAATATTGGTATAGGTACTTACATAGCAAGTATTGCATTGAAATTGTAACCAAGGTAACTGTGACTGGCGTGCTGAATGGCGGAACTCAACGCCGCGCTTTGTCTCGACCCCAGAGCGAAGAAATGAATATATAAATGTAAATAAGTATTTCATTTAATCGATTGGGGATCGGACCCACAACCAGTCGATATTACAGTCTCACTTTGTGCCCCTGCGCCACGACTGGCCTCCTTTTTTAAATTAATGAATGTTAATGAAAATTATAGTTCAAGCCTTCCACAGGTCTTAAGTCTTGTACTTGGTGTATGTTTTTTTTTCATTGATTTAAAATTTTTCATGCATTTACGTAATTTTCTTTTATTTAGTCAAAAGTAGAATGTACCTGAATTATAATGGTATATATATTTTTTAAATTAAAATAAATTTAATTAGTTTTTTTATCGACAAAAATGAATATTAAAGGATTTACGAACAAAAACAATATAAATATTTTCACTATTTTAATAATATAATCAAATATACACAAGAAGGTAAATGGAATAAAGGATCATTGCACGAAGGAGTATTATTATAAACTAGTTCAACATTATTTTATTGTTTCAGCGTACAAAATTAAGTTTCATTCATTTGAAGGGTTGTTACAATGTTTATTTATTAAAGGGACAAAACAATGTTGCCACAATAGAATAATTTGACGAGCATTGTCAGTTTTATGAGGCGGACGTAAAGAAAAGATAAAAATGTCATTCAAAAAGTTATTAAAAAGATTCTTTTTATAAGCGCCAGTGTATTAAAGTGTTGAATAATATTTAGATGTAGTTGTTAGAAAGTTTATAACTATATAAAGTATATGAAACATTTCATAAAACTCCTAACACTGTATAAATAAGAAAAATGGTACAAATAATATGTTTTCAGTGTTGTCAGTTTTTTATGATTACATTAATATATAAAAAACAAAAGTTAAAGTACATTTTACTTATCAATTAAGAGATATTAATTAAAGCGATTTCAATTTCAATCAAGAATAGGTATATTTATAAAAAATACATCATTTAATTACAAAAAAATACTAATGGATATCTTGTTAATTACATCACTTCTGATTTGTGTTTCATTCGAGATAGTTCCTCAGCTTCTTCTATAGTGTCGGGTAGTCTCACGTTCCTTGTCTCAGGTAGCATAAGGACTAACAGGCTGGATATGAAGCACATACATCCGAATATCACTGTAGGCATCGATTTGTGGTAGACCGACTGTAAATGAAATATATGGTATTTTGTTGCCACCACTTTGAAATAAACTTTTAATAATAATAGGAAACCGAAAATAAAAATAAAATAATAAAAAAAAACTTTTAAATACGAATCTTATTAAACCAAATCAAAAAAAACTAATTTTGATATAATATATATAAGTTACAATATTTCTACTGATTATTTAAATAAATTTACTTCACTTCAAATTAATTAAAATATAATTTTCTACAATTTAAGGAGCCGGAGTTCAACTCAGCGCTTTGCTATATTAACAGACCGAGAATCGAATCCACGACCTGTCCCGATTAATCACAGTCACAGCTTAAGTTATTAAGAACTTTCAAAAAACTTTATTTCGTTGATCACTTTTATGATAAGTACCTAATGGGGTTACAAAAAAGAAAAGCTATCAAATAGGCATACACAAAAAAATTACCAGCAAGGGTGTCAAGGGTGCAATCAGGGAACCTATCCTGCCGGCAGTGGAGCAAACGCTTATCAGCGTCTGTCGCATATTCGTGGGGAACACTTCCGAAACGTAGATGTAGACCGAGCTGTACGTCAGGGTCACGCTCCACTTGCCGATGAGGTACAGCGGTATTGACCACCAGTCAGCTGTTGGGCAAATTCAAGAAATTATTGTTATTTATATGTTTCACGTTGTATTCCGTTTAATGCGGAGATGGCGGAACCTAGAGCCTAGACACTCAGACACCCACACATCCCCAAATCTCATTAAAAAGATACGTACAAAAAAACGATTTATTTACTATAATAATAGGCAATCTTACTTAGACTCTCGAATATCACATAGTAGTTTTTCTTTGCTTAAGTGCCTAAGCAAAATCTCTCAAAATGTTCATACTTTTTTCTGGCACATAGCAGAGAAGGAGGAGGGAACCTATTGCTAGGACACTTCGTTCCGCATTTTCTGCCAAATTCTGGAGGCATTTCGTGTAAGATATGGAAGTTAACGCCACGCTTGCCCTCTTTACCAGTGCAACGAAATGAAAATATTAAATATTTAATTTTCTCGATAGGGAATCGAACTCACGATCTGTCGCGTTTACAATCTCACGCTTGTGCCACTGTGCCACAACTGGCGTCATCAAAATTACCATGGTATTGAATAAACTAAATACATGCTGCGAAATCAAAACACAATGATAAAGCAACTAACATAGCATAATTTCTATATTGTAGTAGCCGTCGTAGCGCAGCGAAACAGTGACGCGTCGATTGTGTGTTCGATTCCATCCGAGGGAATTAATTATTTAAATTTATTTTTTAACATTCAATATCTAAAAAATGGGCGGAGAGTAGAGAACGGTGTGTCTTAATCCTAGGTCCTTTTTGCTATCCAGAAAAAAAATGTTTTTACATAATAATTAAAACAAAAGATAGATCATATAAAATAAAATGATTAAAAATTTTAACATGATTGTTCACTTATCCAATAAGTAGTAGAATATTCGGATACACGTGTGACGTTTGTGAAATAAAAATGTAGGTCAATGGACAGTCACGGTTTTATTCAGTGTTTTAGAGGTCTTTGTTGAAGGGACCTTTGTCTTTATGTGTGAATACGTATAAGTTACTAATAGATTGTAGGTATTGGTGAAGATGTTGATAAATTATTTTTTTTACATATTTACTTTTTCTCCTGGATGTAAAAAGAAAACCTAGTGTTAAGACTCCGTTTCCCACTCTCCACCCGATTTTCGAAACATTCCATACTGATTGGTAGAATTCGAGCCCACATCCGTCGCGTTTATAGTCAAACGCTGTGCCACTGCGCCACAAAGTTTTCTGTTCTTAGATGGTTGTAAATATTTACAGAGTGTAACTTAGGTAAAACTTAGGTAAAACGCCGTACACAGCACGCGTTTTAAACAACAAATAATTAATTGAAAAAAACTACAGAACCACTAATAATAAAATATACTATATTGTATAAAAACGATTTGCGATAAAATCAAAGTATTCTATTAAATGCGTACTACGCTGTAGTAAAACGAGCTGGAAGTATTGAATAAATATTAATTTATATGTTTTTTGATAATATATTAATTAAGAGTATGCCGTTTTCAATGCACTTCCAATACTTGCACTTGTTCATTTTTATTTATTTATATAATCAATTACAAGGCTGTTGTGGCTCAGCGGCAGCGTAGAATGTAAACGTAACCGTTTCGAGTTCGATTCCCATTCGGGGGAATGAATTATTGTCATTTCTATGCTCTGGTAAAAAACATCGCTACTTTGTGTTCTGCCGAACAGGCAATGTCTTGAAAGTGAATGGAAAGTGGGTAACGATGTTCTTAACATTAGGTTCCCGGTACCTACCAAGCTGTATGCGAAATAGACTGTTAAGCTACGAAACAAAATATAATCAATTTAATATGTAATAATGTTTTTGTTTTCGTTTTTTGTTTCTGTATTTTTCTACGTGATGCCCCCCTTTCAGTCTTAATTTCTATAGAGAATATATCTTAAAAGCTAACATTATTATGTTAACGGAACGTTTTCACATTTTAAGTAGTTTATTGTTAATTTAAAAATAAATGAAATAATAATGTAGTAAGTAAATATAAAGAAATAATCATACAACATATTTTAAAACAAAAGTTAAGCATATTATAATGCCAAACAAAAGTTAAGCATATTTTTGCCATGTGATCCCGGCTTAGAATAGGATTATCCTGGTACTGGTGGTGTCGTAAGAGGCGACTAAAGTACGTG
>DWAP01002793.1:0-12901 GCA_018230625.1 Heliconius eleuchia | reverse complement strand
TAAATATTTCATCTCCTCGAGTGGGGTTCGAACCCACAACCAGTCGGTTTTACAGTACCCCCTTTGTGCCGCTGCGCTTCGACTGACTGACTCTAGATAATGTTAGTTTTTATATATTTACAATAATTAGATTGCACGATGGCAGTGTTTAACATGAAGTAATCTAGGTAAACAAAAATTTTCCATTTAAACTTGCCACGTCTAAGTGCCCGAGTGAATCTGGTCACAGCTACAGTGGGTTACCTCGGAGCTGTATAACATTACTACTGATACAAAAATTAAAGCATTACTACTAGCCGGCGTTGAATTCCGCCACTCAACACATGATGTCTCAAGAGTTCACCGATAAATGGGGAACGGAAGCGTCTTAATGGGAAATTGAGTGTCTTAACACTATGTTCCCAGTAGTTCACCATGCTATGCACGGAATACAGTATGAAGCTAAAAAAAATAAAATAAATACAAAAACAAAACAAAACAAACAGACATAATTCTTTCCGTCATTCCATAAATACAAAGTACAAAACACACCATGTAGCGGCATTTTTTTTAATTGTAAAAAACTTCACATGAAAAATATTGTTACATGACTATTATAAATGATACGATTAATTACATCACTACGGCAATAGCACGCAAATACATACATACATTAATCCTTTTAATGCCTTAATGAACGCGATTTCTCATGATTTCTTTGAAACCTACGTAAATAATATAAATGTTTATATGAGTAAACAAATATTATAATTTTTAATCGCACTACTTGCTGCCCGCAGCTTTGTTTTCATGAGCTGTAAAACTTAAAAAATGCGATTTTTCTCATTCCGGTAGGAATTTGAAGAAATCATTTAGTGCTCTTTTGCCATCCCAAGGAATCTACGTATCAAATGAGTGCGGAACTTAACACGCAATATATCTAAAATCACAAATGCTAGAAATCACAACAAATATGATAAAATAATAAAATATATCAGCTTGTATCTCGCACACAGCAAGGTATTCAGAGGGAACCTAGTGTTAAGAGACACTCCGTTGCCCACTTTCCGCCGTTTTAGAGGCATTGCGTGTTGTGTGTTTTTCAAATTTGATATTTTTGATAGACGTACACGAACTTACTTAAATTGGTACAGCAAAATATATTGTAAACATTGCTGTTAAATTTTAATTTATAAAAGAGCAAAATTTGCCATTTTTAAAAAACATACTAGGTACGTATCTACTCCTAAATAGAAAATGTATTGCAAAAGTTTATATGAAAAAAAAACCAAAATAACTCTCTAGTTAAAATATACCTCTACAAATACTGTGTGTTGTGTGTAAGCAAAATAAAATAAAAAAAACATTTGTTAACCAACTTAAAAGTTAAATATTTGCACGACAGTCAGCTTAAAGACGATAATGAAATTAATTAATCAGCCGAGGTCACGCCGCCCGGTGGGGAGTAACTTACTTGTAAATTTAACTTATTTTTATTATTTCTTAGGGTTCCGTATCATAAAAGAATGAAACGGGACCCTTATAGAGGACATCATTATTGTCCTTCTTCTGTCTGTCTGTCTGTCTGTCTGGTAAAATTTGGCAGAGTCGGAACTTTATTACAGATAAAGAAAAAATATCCAAAAAAAAGTTATTTATAGATAAGTAGATATTGCAGAAAAAACATACGCAAGTTTCCAACTTTTGTAAATAAAATTCCCCGTAAACCTACAGTCATAATATTTCCACCTGTATGATTCTTTTTCTTTAACATATTGTTTCTTAATATGTAAGCAGTGCTAAGACAATCCGTTAAAATATTGGCTGTTAAAATTCGTTAAACGAATTTTTACGCTTTGGTTCTTGGACAGTGACTTGGAGGTAATTTTTATACGTTTTCTAATATTTTTTTGTATGGAATGACGGTGACGGTTTAAAAGCTCACTCTATGAAACATGTTTTCTAGTAATTTCCAAACTATTGAAATAATTCTTACGGTAAAATCAATTTTCGTAGAAGTAACCAATTTATAAAAAGTTAGCCTGTAGATCAAGTTATTAACAGGTCAGTAATAAAGAATTTGAACCTAACTGAGAACGAATACTATAGTTGAAAACTATCTAGGAAAAAATATCAAAGTTATTTTTTAGCTCGCATAGGTTTCGTCGGGTAGGCAGAGGAAACCTAGTGCTAGGACACTACCTCCCACATATTCCGCCCGATTTTTGATATTTTTTATTGTATTAAATATAAACTCATTCAATTTTACGAGCCACTGTCAGCAAGCAAAGCTGCGAGCATAAATTAGTTATACAGGAACAAAAAAATCAGCATTGATTCACTGCAATCCCGTACACCTGTCTAATGCATACGCCATAGAAGGTGACCGCCGGGATCTTTGATATTAATATCGTAAAAAGTTGTACAAAAATTTTTGAAACATCTGTATTGTAACGCCTTTTTGGCTCAGATGGGATATTACTAACAAAGGTTGCGGATTCAATTCAGTAATTTAGTAAAATGTGATGGAAGCCGTGACGCAAGTGCATAAGTGCGCGACTCTAAACGTAACGGTTGTGGTTTCTGCCCACTCGAAGCAATAATATATTTAATATTATCATTTACTCGCTCTGGTAACACGCAATGCCTCTAGGATTCGCAAAAACTAGTATTCACGTAAAATTAAAAAATACAATTAATAATATATCCAACAGAAACCTATAAAAAATTACAATATTACCAAAAAAGAGTGGAACAAAACAACGTATTTGCAATATGCACTACACCTGCCCATAGCATGCGCCGGCGCAGAGGTGACCCGAGTCCCGATGCTAAGCAATATATTTTTACACTTTATTGCAAGAAACCAATTCATGTTATTAGAATAATGAAGTTGTTTTGAATTGTTTAATTTAAGTTAATTTTAAAGTTTTTTCCTTATTAAAGATACGCTTGTTATATATGTAAATATAAATTATTATTTAAACTTTGTCTAGTTATATTCTTGAAAAAGTTGACCGATTTTTGGTTATAAAATAGTATATTATTTTTTTTATTTTTTATTTGATAAATATTCTCAAAATACTAAATTGTTTCTGTGTACTCAAGTAATAAAAAAGAAAATAAAAAAATACATTATCAATATGAGACATTCGCATCTCTTATGCGGAATATACAACTGGCAACCCTAAATAATGTAACCAGCGCCCAAGGACGACGCGTCAGTTGGTTGTTTTGCTTACGCCAAGGGCACGGTGACCCACTTCCCGGCAGACCTTCGATGCGAGAGCACGTGGTTACTCCTGTCCTGTCTTAATATCAGTAAATAATGTTACTCGTAGCTTTCGTACTGCAATTGAGCTTGGCTGCAATAGCAGGGTAAACAGTGGCCGTCTACATTCTTGCTTTGCCTCGTTACCTGAGCAAGGAAATAGAAATATTAAATATTTTATTTTCTGAAGTGCGAATCAAACCCACAACCTTTCGCGCTTATTCTCCTACTAATAAAATTTCTCAATCTAAATTTAAAAATCTAAATCTTCTAATTCTAAATCAGTAATAGTAAAGTAATAAAATATTTTAACACTTCATATAAGAATTACTGTAATATAACACTAAACACCTCACGTATAGATTACGCATCTATACGTATAGTATAAACAGAAAAAAATACTAGACTATTAGCTGAATGTGGCTTTGTCTGAAAGTTTAATTATATTTCATTCGTGAGATTTTTTTGAAGCTTTAGCTTAGTTTTTAGCTTGGAGGATCGATATGGCGTATAAATACGTTAAGCTAAAAATGAGGCTATCATGGCCCAGCATATGCGTGTTAGCATGACGGCTGAGGCTTCGATTTCTCCGTGTCGACAAACTTTATTGTCGTTGTGAGCTAAACAACGGAACCGAACACACCGTTATATCCATACTAGCAGGAAAATGTAAAGAATTAAATATATTCATTTTCCCTAGTGGGCATAGAGCCCACGATATTAATTTCCACGGTCAGATATGGTCTCAAAGTAAGTGGCATTCCTATACTTAAAAAAAAAACCTCGCTGTATCCCGCAGCTACAGGTTAGGCAGAGATAACCTAGTATTAAAACTACTCCGTTTAATGTCAGGCTTTTGTCTTGGTGCCAAAGTGAAGAAAGGAAAATATTAATAAATAATAAATCATTTCCGCAATCAGTTACAGTCCCACACTTATGCCCCAGCGCCACGGCGGCCTCTATATTAAAAGAGAATTTAATAAACTAAAGATTGCCTATGTCCATTTAGGGAAACGGTATCTTATATACATATTTACACTTATAAAATTTTAAATCGTTCTAATAAAATATTAAGTTTAAGTTTATATTTCCGGTATAACACTTTCTATTGTACATCTTCATGAAGTAACGCTATAATATGATTAATAAAATATTCTTTAATCAACATTTATGGCTCAAAATTATGCTAATTTAAATTGAAAATTGGCAAAATGCCCCCGTTCCGTTCAGGCCTCGAAGCATTTTAAAACATTTACATATTCGGATTTTATGTAGGGAGACCAGTTCAAATCCAGAAAAAAATAATTAAATTATGCAGTTTTTATTACTACTAATAGTTTAATTTTTGTATAATTTATGACATCGCTGTAGAACCATGTACTAAACTGCCAGAAAAATGTGCACTAAATATGATAATGGGAGAGATACCACCATTCAGTGCGAGATATTTCAAATATTGTAATCAAGAAGCTTACAAGAAGTTGAAGTCCTCACGGCACAAAGGTACAAGTGTGCAACTGTAAAAGCGATGGCCGTGGGTTTCATTTCTACTCGGGGGAGCGAAATATTTCATATTGTCATTTCATCGCCCTGGTAACGAAGCGAAGCGCGGAATTAGACTCAAAACGCAAAAACTCGATAATCCTGTGGAAAGTGGAGAATGAAAATTCCTTTAAAAGGGATGGAGTGTCTTAACACTAGGTTCCCAGATTCCCGCCACCACAGATACAACAGTAAGCTAAAAAAGTTTAGTATTTTAGCTTAACTGGACTCCCATTCAAATTTCATACAAGTTCCATCTGCAACTTAGTGTAAGACACTTCGTTTCCCATTAACCACCTAGACTTTGCAACATTACCGTTTTGCCATTGATCGCGGCACTTTAACCTGTAATCAGAGCGAATAAAATAAAATAATTCATTCCATTCATGGAAGGGAAACGCACCAACAGCCGTCTAGTTGGTCAGACGTAATACCGCTGCGCCACCAGCATTTATAAAATATATTACAAACCCACAACCACCGCCTTTACTGCAGACTTTACCACATATAAAAAAAAACAATTTAACTTACTAAATCCATACAAATATATAAAAAATATATAAATATTTACCAAATTTCTATCACAAATACTGGCAACAATCGATTAACGGCCAGCAAAGACCATTGATTCTATAAATCCCATGAATAATTCATGACTCGATTCGCAGATACGTAACTCGATACGGATCTGATTTTATTTTGTTTTCTACTAGATTTATGTCCGAACGCACCTTTCTAGTTTCGATGGCTCGAGATTTATTTTAGGTGATTGCGCGTACGTTTAATAAAAGCGACATTTTTACAAAAAAATATGTGCAGAAGTCGTCGCGACGCAGTGGTATAGCATTTTACTGTAAATTCATCGGTTTTGAGTTCGATTACCACTCAGTGAAAATATTATATATAATCAATCTAATTTCATTTACCCGCTGTGCTCGTAGACGAAGATCAGAAATAAGTGCCGCTACTCAACACGCAATATCTCGAATCGAAGGATGTGTCTTTACAGTAAATTTTCTCTGCCTACTTTACGACGAGAATAAGGTTCTTATCGCACTGCGTTGATATTTTTACGGACTATGCTGTTGATACTTAGCATCTGTTATATTTGTGAGGAGCAAGAGACTCGTCGGTTGACTCCAACAAACTATGATACTGGAAGAAGGTCACGTGAACTCCCCGGAGGGCATGTACGAAGTGAAAGTGAAGAGTGAAGGGAGTATACGGAGGCAGTAAAATTTGGCGCTCTCTTCTCACTACCCTAATAAAAATAAAAAAATAAAGCGCCAGCAAAAATAATATTAGAAAAATATGTCCAAATCACAATCGAATCATAACATTTAAAACATTTTCGTTATTTATTATAAATTTGTACATGGTTATTGCGTACATAACCGTAAACATAAATTTAACACAAATTTGTAAATCAAAAACGTTGTTCTCATTTAAATTATATGAAATTTGGCAATACAAATAATAAATAACAACAATAATCCATTCGATCTGCAGAGCAGACGGCCAGACGCCTCGACCGTTTATATAATAGACCAATAGATTTATAGTAGAAAGTGGAGACAAACAGACACAAACTGATCGTCACAAAATGTGTCGATCACCGTGTAGCTATCGGAAATATAACAATACTTGACATTCTTGATAACTAATTGAGATATTATTGTAATAAACATATATACATATTTAAGTTAAGAATATTTAAGAACCAGAAAGCCCAAAATATTTGAACGTCAAACGCCTCTTGCGTTGCGTCTTCTTTTGAATTAGTCTACGCGTGTTATTAATCTGCATAATGTGAAAATTTATATGTATTATGGGGTAATATACTTTCTTTTTTTTAATAAAAAAAATAAATATCTGACATTGTATAGATGAGTTTTTTAAATATAAGTTCCAAATTAATTTTTGGATACAATGAGGCGCTAGGTTCAAATTGATGAAATATCAAATTGGCTTTTTATTACAAATTCAAACTACGTAATCGTTTAACATGAAACATGTATATCAAAAATAAAAATCAAAATTAAAATTATTCATACATTTAATTAGGTCACTACAAGCGTTTCACAATGAAAAATTACATAAAAATATCAGTAGTGTCCTTCTTACAAGAAGTTACCACCGGCTCGACAGACAGCTCAGCTGAGAAGTAGCTCTTTTAAAATATATCAATACTAACAACAACTACAACTGAAAATAAGCTGAAATTCCATACTTTACAATTAACATAAACGCTTAAAACAAAAAAAAATCAACTAAACCAATTCCATGCACGAAGATCATCCAAATAGATTTATAAATCAAAATTAAGCTCAAAAGCTCAGCGTATGTACATACGAAACAAATGGCAGCTTTCATCTCGAAAGTACCAAAACTGATACAATTAAGGGCAAAACTCATTAGAAAATTCACTCTATATTCAATTAACATCAAAGGCGTATGTGAAATGTCCCGCGTCAGTACAGAACGAAGTGCTTCCAAAATAACTTTAAAGCAAAAAAAAAAACAACGATCCACGCCGTAAGTATGTATGTGTTTGTTTGTGTATTTTGAGAACTGATTCCATTAAATAACGGAATCTCGTTTGGTTGGATTGAGTTGGATGAATCGATGTGATATTTTATTGAACGTTATAGATTATGGCATAGTTAAAAAAAATTAAAAAACAAGCTTTTATCGTATACAAATGCTACAAGTGCTACAAAATGTGCCGGGAGATATAAATCGTATGAGCCTAAACTAGAGCGGCTTACTAGTAAGCTTTGAAGAGTATCACTAATCAGGGCCTAGCTCCTGATGGAGCTGACAGACCACCTCGATAATACCATATTAGGCATGACTCCTACATAGGAGTATACCTGTCAAGTTTCATGATGATAAAGAGAGAAAAAATTATTTCAATATAATAATAATATTTGGATATGAGATAATATATTAGATAATATACCAAATGCGCGGCATAGCTGTAGTTGACTCAGGCCAAATTTCACGTGCAAATAAAAAATACTTCCATAAGGCGCTACTAAATGAGGCGCAGCGTCTGAATATTATCACGATGGTTATAGGTTACCTCAATATCTCAAGATAACCGATTACTATGATTTCCTCGCTTTACTAACAAAGAAAGCACGACGTTCAGTCACATAACGTGCAAAGTCTCAAAAAATGGATATTAGAACGTAGTGTCTTAACACTAGGTTTCAGAAGCTTTCTCGGCGTTATATAATTACTTATTAGACTTATTACTTATTTTTATATACATTGATTATCATATACATAGTAAAACAGGCAACTAAACCGTAGAAGTACACACAATGAGAATGTATCACACCGAACAAAGTGAACGGTAAGTAATAACGCATGTTTACAATCAAATTCACTTAACCAATTCTATTATAATCTAATATTTCTTTGTTTTTTCTTATTGACGTCACTCACGATTCATCTTGCATAGAAGGATGCAGAATACCTAGAGTTTGGCCACTCCATTCTCTTCTTTCGTGTGCTTAGTGACTGAACTCAACGCCGCGTTTTGCCTCGTTACTAGAGCAAGAAAATGAAAATATTGGATATTTCATTCGTAGGAATGCCACCCGTCGCGTTAGCAGTACCACGCTTGTTTCCCTGTGCCACGATGGCCTCAAACCATACCATTATATACGTTTATAAATATTTTCTTAATGTTATTACATTTCTATAAACTAATAGAAATACAATACGATTTCCTTCTTAATGTGTAAAATTTATTTTTAATAAATAGTAAAGAATAATTGAGATATTTCACCGATACCTATAGAATGTTATTTTACCTTTAAAGGAAAAAAGGAACCCTTATAAGATCACTTTGTTGTCTGTCTGTCTGCCTGTCAAGATTCTTTATATGGTAAGGTTGCTAATAGTTTAATTTCTTTTGAAAAATGTATTTTTTTATTAATTTCAGGAAACTTATTAATATTTGTAATTTTAAAATACATAAACTAAATATAATTACATTGAAATGTAAAATAAAATAATCGTTTTTTCTGTATAATTTATTAGTATTGAAATGAGTTCGAAGTTTGAGAGTAAGGTCCTTTGATTTTTGGGTGTTTTTTGGGTATTTTATTCAATATCTATTATCTTAAATAAAATGTATTTATCTATACATAGATAGATATCACCATACATAGTTCTTATCTAAGTGTCCAAACGACAGGTCTACGAACTTCTACGTTTTACGACTTTGACCAAATTGACGCAGCATATTAGCATCCGCTAAATAATGATTCACATTTATGTATGAAATTTTGTTATTTATGTTTCCTCAATGGCTGTAAGATGGCTACAATTGTTTATATTTATAATTTGTGCTGTTCGGACGGCGTTCCAGTTCGGACGGTGTTCAAGTGTATTAAATACATTTGTCGGTTCAAATAATAGGACCTTTTAAGGGTCCCATACCTTTAAGGGAAAAAAGGAACCCTTATAAGATTACTTTGTTGTCTGTCTGTCTGCCTGTCAAGATTGATTATATCAAAAACCCTTGGAGACATCTAGTCGAAATTCAAACTATACGAGTATACTAGAATCTACGGCCCCATGATATAACTAAAGAAAGATATGAGTTTGTATTGCAAAAAACGGGTATTTCGAAACTATAAAAGGAATCAAAATTAATAGGGTACTTCCGGCTAACGCAGAATTATCAAATTTAGCAGCTAGCACGTACAGGTAGTACTTGTTCAGGAAAACATATGAAAACTGTACATTTGTGGTGAAATCCTAAAAAATAATAGCCTTAAAAGGGGGCCAAAATTTGTTCAAGTGAAGTATCGGATGAAAAGGGCTAAGCTATAATTTCAGAAAAATTCAAGGAGATAACGAAAATCTCAATGTGTTGCCACTTGACTTACTTTGCCTATCTACAATATGAACAAAACATGAAGCTAAAAAGAATAACTTAACAAAAAATATTAGTTAAACTTATTTATAAAAAATATTTAAAAAACAAGCTTTCTAGGTTTTTTATCGGTTTTTGTATTTTACAGATCAAGCCCTTTCATTTGATACCCATATTAGGAAAGCAATGCAAAAATTTCTTATCCGACATTATGTTGTAACGATGTTGGATTACCATAATCAATATTGATAATATGTATTTTCATTGTCATCAGAACTGAAGTCGTAAAGAAAATTTCAGTGCAAACTCAATCGTACAATGGGAAGTGGGTCAAATTGAGCCTGCAAGATTTCATGTATATCATACTAACACACAGGCACGACAAGTCAAAGAAAAAGTTGTAAAAAATACACCATTATAGTACTCTAGTACCCTAGTCTCTTATTTAAACGAAACAAAAGCACTGGTTTCCTTTTTTTTCATTCCATTTATGGAGTTCAACTTACGTACTTATCGTATCTTTCCTTACTTTACCAGTTTTTTCGTATTATCATTTTACTTTACAATGATACCCACAACCGACTTAATAGTAACCTAATAAAATGGAGTCATTTAGAGTGTATCGTGGCGAATGTTCGACAGATGAACATAATCCTCTGTAATATATGTAAATCCGTATATGAAATTTATTTGTTAACCTTCGAGAGTAAATCCTAATTTATTACAATGTGTTGTAATATGATCAATTTTTAATGTAATTAGTCTACTTTAGCACAGGTTGATTGATCTTTTATATTTTAAAAATATTTATGTATTCTTTATTATATACAATCGAAATTTTTGAAGGTCATAGTGACACAGAAGAACAGTATTTAAATGTACGCACGATTGTTTTAGGTTTGATTGCCAATCAGGGTTTTTCTCACAGTGTAGTTTCACAGTATATCCCACATATAGCAGGATAGGCAGAGGCAACTTATTAAAACATTCCGTTCTCCACTTTCGACTTAGTTTTCGAAACATTACATGTTGAGCGAATGAATGAAATTTATTACTAAAGTGATGAAATGAAAATAATTGATTCCCCCGAGTAGAAATCGAACTCACAACCGTCACGCTGCGCCACGACGGCCTCAAGATTTATAAGAAAATCCCGGTAAGCAACAACTTTAAAGAGGTGACTGGTGGAGAACGAACACTGCCTATTCTGCTATTATCGGGAAATGTGCAAAGCGAAAAAAAATACAATCGAGGGTTAGGTGTATTTAGATCACAGAGCACGAAGGTTGTTTATTTATATAACAATTCACACTGGAGAGGATATCTATACTAATATTATAAAGCAATAAAAGTTTGGTTGAACGCGCTAATCTCTTAAACTATTGACTCGAAAGTGCGTAGTGACTGATGAAAAAATGGTATGTGATGGTAAGCATGTTCTTTGAGTAGTACACTGCAGTATCGTACAGATATCTGAGTGCACACATTAGTTATGATAATATATTCTATAGGGAACGGTACAAGTTTCATCAAAATCGGCCTCATATTTTTGTTAAATTATTTTAAAATACTTTATATAGACATTCAATGTTTATTAAAATCTATCGTATATCAACAAATTCAACAATAGGCACTAGTAGGTACCTACATATTTCTTTATACAGTTTTGGTCATCGTAAGATGCTAACAATATTTATTGGCTATAAATCTCCCTCGCTCATTAGACCGTGTGTGGGCACCTTTACAGCCGCGTTTACTTATTTTATGTTTTTTTATTTTCTTCCATCGCCATTTTCGTCGAGTTCAACGAAATAGACAGTACCATCTATTAGAGACAGTCGTAAAAATTCAAAGGTTGCTCTTTGCTAGAAAGACTTCGCTTGTCATCCGTAGCGGGAGTTATTACTCAAAAATTAGGACACTGAAATATATTAATATTTTCTACTTCACGCCGTACCCTACACGTAGCAGGGTACGCAGAGGGTACCTAGTGTACGGAGATACTCATTCTACATTGTCGGCCGCATGCGTGGTGGAACTCAACGCCGCGCTTTCCCACGACATCACAGCGAAGAGATGAAATATTAAATAATTCATTTCTTCGAGTGGGAATCCAACCAATAAAGATATAATATTAACGAGAGCAACCCCATCTGAAAGATTATCATAAGCGTAAAAAATATTTTGTGGATATACTCGTATTAACAGAATCGAAGCAGTGAGGAAGGTCAAATCCTGCTTCCATGATAAAAATTAAATTATAAAAATGGTTGCTAATAGTCTAATTTAAAAAAATCTATTTATAAATGTCAATAAGCATTATTAATATATGTAACTTTAAAATACATAAACTGTTATATTTATATTGAAATATAAAATAAAAAAATTATTTTTATTGTATAATTTATCAGTATTGAAATGTGGTATAGTAGTTCACATAGATTTATTTGATTTATAAATAATTATTAGAAATTAAGAAAATCATTTAAGTCATTTATGATATTCGACTTCTAATAAATTTTAAGGGGTCACATAAATTCTAAAACTAGCGGCCCATTCGCGGCTTCGCTCGCATATATAATCCTTTTATTATCCTGCATTTTCCATAAAATAATCAATATAAATTATATTATTAATATAATTATATTATTAATATAATTTATACTAAATTATATTATTAATATAATTTATACATTCAATAATTTTCAGAAACTGCAAGCATTAACATGGCTGCTTGCGAGGACGAAATCGGCGGCAAGGGCGCCCCCCGCTGGCCTCGTGTCTATGCTTGCGGCCGTAAACGGAGCGTCGAGTTATGTAAAATTTACATTTACTCAATAAGTATACTTTTAAATTACATGCTGTAAAAGACAAACAAAGCATTACTTCATAAAAATTCATTGTTGATGGAATAACTTTCGCTCGTAAGTTTCAATATCTTTGTCAAATTAAAAACGTTGAAACATCACCTTGCAATATTCAATTATTTTTTTGTCACAAAATATCTTATTGTGACTTATTTATAAAAGAAAGATATACCGTATCGCGGTCTTTTGTTTAGAACTAATAAAATAGAACATTTCTTCCATACAATTCAGTACATTATATGGAAGTACAAGTACATATATTTTACTACATTTGCAGCACATGCTCTTAAAGGAATTCGATGGCGTTCATTATTATTGTTATTTCGTTATTTAAAGCTAACTAATACG
>DWAP01002792.1:0-12907 GCA_018230625.1 Heliconius eleuchia | reverse complement strand
TTAACACTAGGTTCCCTCTGCCTACCCTGCTGTGTGCGGGATACACCGTGAAGCTAATAATAATAATAATAACTAAAAAAAACAAAATCATTATTTGCTATTGAAAAATTTTAATAATTTTTTGGCTAGGTGCAGCTAACGTACGGACTCTATAGGCGATTTCGATACACACTCAGCAACTTTCAGACATGTAATGACACAAAAATGTATGGTAGTATTTGAATATTAAATGATAGCTAGAATCATTTCTGTCATCACCTGCGTCATCGATTCTTATCTATCTCATAAGATAAAAAATGTAAATACCTGTAACTTGTAGTATGTCGTGGCACGGGGTCTGACTGTAAGTGCGATGGTTGCAGGTACGGTCTCGTGGTAATGAATGATTAAATGATGAATTTATTTCTTCGCTTGTGTTCCAACACTGTACACTCAATGTCTCAAAATAGTGTGTCTTGTCTACCCTATATGCAGAGTTAAAACGAAGTTCAGATATAGTGAAGCTATCGTAAATGCATTCTCTTCTCTGCCATTATAAGAAATAGGCATAATTCACTCTTGTACTCACATAAAGCTTATACAGAAAATATTATGAAAAAAATCAAGATTAAAGTAATTAATCGAGCGAAATTAAAGTGAGGCCAGCCGTGGCGCAGGGGCACCTGCCTGGCCAGGCAAGTGTGGCGAGCGAGTGACTGTAGACACAGTAGGTTGTGGATTTGAATCCTACTCTAGGCAATTAAATTTTTTATATTTTCATTTCTTCGCTCTGGGGGCTTCGCTTCCCACACCTTTTTTTTCAGTTGGAACCAATACTAACTTTTTTTTATATATATAATTAGAATATAAGGATTGTAATCGTTTTATATAATTAGTAATAAGTCTATATATATATTGCAAAACACCACGATTTTTAAGGTTCCATACCTCTTAAGGAAAAAAGGACCCTTATAAGATCACTTTGTAGTCCGTCTGTCTATCAAGACCATTATTTACACTTGGAGATACCGATTTGAAATTCAAACCAAAATAAAAAAAAAAGTGATTTCCTGGATTTCCTGAAAAAGTCGTACATCTACATTTATTTAAAAAATGATATGGCCCATTATATCGCAAAAACTCAACTATGAGGGGAATCAAAACTAGTAAGAAACTTCCACTTGACACAGAATTAAGAAATTAGGTTTTAGTTTATTTTTAGTGTAACCTCAATAAATAAGAAAAGTTTCAACTCCACGGATTATTTAGGTATATTAATATATTTTAAAAACCCAAGAATACGCATTACATAATATTTTGTACAAATTTTCCTCCCTATAACGAAACGAAATCAAATCTGCAGACTGTAGTTAATTTATTTCTTTTGTTAGAGCCTCGCTATAGATCCTTGATATATTCGTTTTCGGCTGTCGTCGGCGTTGTGAGCGGGACAGATGCTCATTCCCTCTCATTTCCCCCTGAAGATGTCTTTGATTAGCTTTTCTTTAAGGTAATCTTGGATCAATTTCTTTACCAATTAGTGCTTTTCAGTCTATCTAGATTTAGGGCACTTTGTGTTTTTATTTGAAGTGGATATTTTTTTCTTATGTTTAGACTAAACTTGAAATTACTGACTTAAGTTATTTTTAACATGCCTTTACTAGATCGTATCGTATCTTTAAATAATAAAACCTAAAAAACGACCACTTTTAATATTTGTATCATCGTGAAACTTGGCAGTATACGTACCTTAGGTGGTCTGATGCTGGAGCTGAGATTTGAATACGAATTCGTACTCTTCATCAGTTACTAATAAACTCATGTTATTTAAGTTCATATAACTTATAGGTCCGAATAGATTGAAAAGCATTTAAAGGATTTAGTGTAGAAAGTGTGTTCTTTAGTTTTTTTTAAGTATATAATTATTTCCGATCTAAATTCAATGCATTTAAAAATGATTCTTTGATTCTTTTTTCCTAAATATATATTTCTTTGTAGTTTCACGGTGTACTCCGTATATACTAGGATAAACAAAAGGAACCTAATGCTAAGACAATTCGTTTCCCACGCCAATCCCGATTATCGAGACATTGCGTGTTGGATGGCGAAGTTTAATGCTATTTTATGTATCTTAATAAAAAAATCATTTCCCGGAGTTATAATCGAATCTTAAACTTTCTTTACAGTTATACAGTTATACTCTGAGCCCCATGTTACGACATTAATCAAAACTATCTTATTATATATTATCGCTTCCAGTCAGTAAGGACGTCACTTTAGATTAAAAAAAGATTTAGATTACAATCTGTATACATTATACAACAGTATTTTTACCTATATTTATTAAAAGTTATCTTTAATTATAATAATTAATTTGTTATATGTCAATAGGTTCAATTGAGGACAGTCGTGGCGCAGGGGCGTAAACGCGACAGGTTGTGGGTTCGATTTCCACTCGAGGAAATGAAATGTTGAATATTTACATTTTTTCGCTATAGTAAAGAGGCAAAGCTTGGAGTTGAGTCCCGCTCAAAACGCAGTGCCTTCAGAATTCGGGGGAAAGGTGAACGGAAGTGTCTTAATGGGAGTATGTAGACAGGAGTATGTAGGTCCCCAGGTATCTCTTGGGTTTTCACTGGTTCTCGGTTTTTCCGTTTTCTACGTTACACCGGATAAAGAGAGAAACTGAAAAAAAAATCAAAACAAACTGAATTATCCTTACAAAGTATACCAAGCAAGCATATGACTATACTTCTATAGCCATAAGCATGAAAATAATATTCAAAATGTATTTTTAAAGTGAGTTTTCAAGTGGAATGTACACAAGTTGGTAATCTCGGTAGATCTCCCCGTAATAACTTGCGTGGAGTGCGGAATTACGAACTCGTGAGGGTAATCCTGCTTCATATCAAGTTTCTCATATTACGCAGGCAGTGAGTTTTAATGTTTAAATGGTTGGAGGTTCTGTATCCGGTTGAGGTTAATATATTTGTGGCTATTTAAGAACACGAAGTGCATATGCAAATCTCTTTTTGTTATTATATTTTTATTTTCATATGTTGTAAAGTCAGAACGTGTCTTATCACTGTGAAGATCGCTGTCGCCCGTTGTCTACCACAGAGGAGATATGAAGGTAATTCGCGTCTCTGATTAGGAGAACGAACCCATAACCATATTTACAACCAGGTGGTGTCTCAATGTGTCGTGCGTCTTATGTTTTGTGAAACAAGTTCAAGATCAAAAAACTCTAAGAGTCCTTATTATTATTTATTATGTCCAAACACGTCCCAAACTCGATGTGATAGCAATATTATTATTTCAAAGGCATAAAGTTCGATTTAACTTAAATTCGTATAGAAATATAGATTATGGAAAATATCAGCATCGGAGGTATTGAAACCAAATCATTCAAAAGGTACACAAAGCTTACAGTGAGGTGCTAATATCGAAAAATCATATAACAATATTCATGATAAGAAAACTCAAATAGTATAAAGTGTATTATATTTTATTAAAAATTACAAAAGTACAATTACTATTACATACATTATTTTAATCCTCTTTAATTATTCAAAAATTATACACATTTGCTTTAACATTTCATAAAAATTTCAAATAATTTTGTTTTTCCTTCAATAAATATATTTTGACAAATGGCTGTCCTTATGATGATGAAAATTACTTTTAAGATTATTTTTGTTAGATGAATCTAGTATACCTTTTGTCTCATCCATATATATATGACTCCAGTATACTTATTATTTATCGATGAGTGTAAAGTATCCTGGATTTATCGAAGATAGTTTTGGTCCTAGTAAATGATAGTGATTCTTAAAATTTACACCATTTTTTAATACAGGTTTGGTACAATTATCTCAACTCATCACATAGTATAATAAATATATAGCGTATGAGTGAATGTAGTAAACTTATAAAGAATACACATATAAATGAATATTAGCAGTAGCATCTAATAAACATATATGAAGATGAACAAAATTGTCTTAACGATATGTACAATTTAACTTTAAAATATATATTTTATAACTTCTAAACAGTTAATCGAATCAAATATTTCAACCCATTTTTAAATAATTTCACGTAATATTTAAAAAATGTCTCCAAAACTATAAAAAATACAATAAAATGTAAAATTTTCCATACATTCACCGACCCCTCGTCAGTAGACAATACCGTCTAGCACGCTAAAGAATGGCTGTAGCGTCTCTTACACACTCACAGTACGTAGTAGGTACCTACCTCAGCGTGAAAAATAGATTGCCACGGTTGGAATTACACGTGAGAATGTGAAGCAATAAATAAAGGGAGAAATGCTCATATCGGCGATAAGACGATATCTTGACGTGACTGCGTTGGCATATATTGGCTTGCGGACTAGTCTTGGGATATGTCTTCGTTTTCTATTTATATATATGTTTATTTTATATAGAGTTATTTTTATTAAATATGTTATACTAGTAGCTGCACGAAACTTTTGCGGCGTTTGGGTTCGGGTGGTTCCCTACACTGCCAATGGAACCTATTTGCGGTTCGTTATATGCCACATTTCAGCTGTGGTTTGTGTCAGTCACAAAGTACCAAAAGAATTTCATATTCGTATGTAGGTTTTTATATGTATTTTGGATTTAGGGGGTTCGAATAGATAAACTAGTGTTAAACACTCTACACACACGCTTCTCTTTATTTAAGTGCTCGTATTTGGGAGAGTATGGGTATCGGATTTTGTAAGATCTCTACCTTAGATGAGGTCTGCTTATATTTCATACTTTTAATAATTGTATTATACTTAATAATCATTTGTTCTATTATAACTTAGAATAGAGTAACGTTTGAGATAACTTTTCCAATCATTGCAATATCTACATAAATTATATAAAAAACAACGATATAAAAGTTGTTGTTACATTAAGATCGATTTCACTAATATTTTGGGATTATGAAATTGACAATTTTTTTAAACAAAATCGTATACACTGCTACGTGAAATGGCAATTTTTTTTTTTCAAGTTTAATTATTTAACTTTTCAGTTAGTTATAACCTCAATATTCCCTTGACTGTCTGTACGGATGTTAACGACTATTTGCAAGGCCCCCATTCCAGAAGTTGTACCTGCTAAAAAGTCCATCGGCACTTCCAAGCCTCTAGTCTCTCCAGATACCATGGTAGCAAGAGAACGAGAAGATGGTGCTGAATATACAGTGGTTATGAGTACCAATATTGAGAAAGTCGCACACACGCTACAGCCACTCCTGAAATTTAGATTATTAAAAAATAAAGATTAATTTAACTAATATCCAATTATAATTATTTTTCTATATATCCCATAAAAAAGTTAAATATTTGCTTAAAAGGTTTTAGATGTTACTGTAGTAGTTTACATGTGAGTCATAGGCACTCTACCTGAACTTTCACAGAATGTTTTTATTGATCTGTTTTACTTAGAAATTTCTTGAGTGAGGAAAATAATTTGATTGTGAAATTTTCGATACTGATACAAGCATACACAAACATTAGCGTCCATTTTTTATCAAGTGTCATATACTCTTACATATTTCTTAAAATTTGATCAAAAAGGATTGAACGATCTGCACTTTCGCACGCAATTAGGAGACATTATGTACTGAGTTACTGAGGGGCACACCCCAATGTATTTTTTTTAAACTAGACCGATATAATGAGCATTTTATAACTTCAAGTTTTCTTCTAGTTAAATGTTAAATCCACAATTATCACTGCAATTTGATTTTAAATTTCTTAAATAATATACAAAACTTACATGGCTGTCGGCGCGTAGGCACAATTTGTCGCCAACAGATATCAGATATGTTCCACGCAGCGTCCCACAAAGTTCTGAAGAGCGAAGATTAACCGTAGATATAAAGATACCGATAAAAGATTATCTAGTCTTATCTCCTAAAAGAAACTTATCTCGACATGCATGTGTATAGACTATTACTAAGTTTTGGTTTTATTGGATGTTTGTTGTAATTTTTTTATTATTACTCGACCTCCCTCTGTCTAAGACCTACATGTTATTGATGAGTATAGTATTGATAGAAAGAACTCATCATCCTCTCCTATATCTGCTAATTTACGTATTATGAGAAGCGTCTGCGTCAGAATTTTAGATGATTCTGGGTTCGACACCGATTTGGGGAATTGAATTTTCATTTCATCATGCTGCTAAAAAGAAAAATCTCTCTGATAAGTTCCACCGCTCAACACTCAATAACTCATAATCAATAAATTCATAAGATACGTGTTTGTCTCTATACGATTAGGTTCTCTTTGCATACTCTCTCTGCTAAATACGGGATACAGTGGGAAGCTATATACATTTGAATTGTACCATTGCATCGATACAAAATTAACAATTTCTACGAACATAATAAGATTGAAATTCTCTGTTGGTATTCGGCATGCCTTTTAACAGATAGAGCCATATAAGATTTCTTAACTAAACTAAATACAACCAACTTAACATCCATACACCGTATATTCGAGATACAGCGTGAAGCTGAAAAAAAGAACAGAATGATGTACTAAATGAGCTAGTATGGCATTCATAAACAATAATATGAATATAGTTATATATTGTTTGTACACGTTTAATTATATTTTATTTACTCTCCAATACATTCATCTCAAGTATGTATTTCCACACAATTATTACTATTAAAACTATTCATACAAAATCATTTCCTTTCATTTCTCGATTTCTTATTTCCTATTGAGTTGGCTTCTTTAATATACA
Organism: Heliconius eleuchia; assembly: GCA_018230625.1. Classification (NCBI taxonomy): domain Eukaryota; kingdom Metazoa; phylum Arthropoda; class Insecta; order Lepidoptera; family Nymphalidae; genus Heliconius; species Heliconius eleuchia. Next base: position 6,152 of record DWAP01002792.1, on the reverse strand, counting down.
GAAAAAAATAACGTTCCGCCTTCCCAGCTATTAAAGTCAACTTCAAGTATAATTTGCATTTAACAAAAGACTGTTTAATGCTCTTGCTTGTTATTCCCACGTACATTTGAAACGTTGCCAGTTCTAAAGTAACTGACGCTTAACCTTTGTATCAGCAAAAGGTTAACCGAGTCACGTAATAAGCGATAAAATTAGATTCTTTTAAGCAGTTCTCTGTAATTACTTGGCAACTCCAGCTTAGGTTACAATTTATAGATCTCACAATTGAATGGTAATTGAGAAAATATATCTGTTTTGTTTTGTCTTCACGCTGCATCCCGCACATAGCAGGTTAGGCAGAGGGAACCTGGGAACTTCGTGTTAACTCCGTTGTTACACTCCGTTTCCTTTAAGACATTTCCGTCCCTCACTTTCTACCGAAGTTTGGAGGTATTTCGTGTTGAGGTGAACCAAACGTAGCATTTGAAAATAAAAATAAAAAAAACAATAACATCTGAAATGTTAATGTCATCATATAGATGACGCATATTTTTCCCAAAACGTGTCATCTATATGATGACATTAACATTTCAGAAGACATTCATATTTTTCCCACGTAAATTAGTGAAACGTCTATTCACTTAGTAGATTTTTGTTGAGCGTAAGAACGTAAGTATTGTTTGTGTGAATTACAAGACATAATATCTCGCCCGAAAGAATTATGTGAATCCTATAGAATATAGATTAATTATTGAATAGCGTAAACCAATGCTATATTGCGTATAATTGGATTCAGAAAAGGCCTAATTACCGTTAATTGTGTACTGTTTATGGTGTAATTACTAATGTACAACCTAAATGTGTGATATTGGTTCCAGAATCTAGTTGTAGATAATATGTTGGTAAAATCTGATTAAGTATTATTGTAAATAACAGATACATCACAAGTGTTGTTGTGTTAAACTATTATGATTTATAAAATACTAAATCGATGTATTATTGTTTGTTCACAGATTATATGGACTCGCTATGTAAGGACCATTTCCTGCAGCGACAATACCGGAAGTTAGATGGCGGCGTGCTCTGGTCGCGTAACGAGAGGAACCTCGACTGCACCGTTACGTTCCAAACGCATAGCATCTTGCAGAGGTTTATGCTGCACTTTGATCTGCTGCAGCTGGACTGTAATGACCACCTCTATGTGTACGATGGAGCTCACGCGACAGCTCCGCCAAAGGTATTTTTCTTTTATATTTTAGCTCGTTTGTTAGTTTAGCTTCACCGCTTCCCACATGCAGTTGGGTAGGCAAAGGGAGCTTAGTGTAATTTCTCACTTTCTGCGTCATTTTCGAGACATTGCGTGTTGAGTGTGAATCGAACCCACTACGTATTTATAGTCTGACGTGAATAAGTTCATTTCCTGAAAAGTAATTTTATGTTAAATCATTGGAGAACTAGAAATCTCTAACAGAATTTTGAAGAACTGTATTTGTTATATATTTCACGTTATATACCCGTCAAAATGGGAGTTGACGAAATAGTCACAAGTAGTCAAGCGCACGAAGGCGCGAGTGGAACAAATTTTTGTCTGAATGATCACACACCACTGCACTATGATGGTGTGAAATTTCTTAATTATTCTTAAAATTCTTAAGTTCTCCTTGTCCTTTATGCTTTAAAATTATCATTTTCAAATAACAAAATCCAATACCAGCGGAATATTCTACATAATTCAAATAGTCGACAGTAGAAAATGCACTAGCAGTCTACCAAGACGCATATCAAACTCAAAATGTTTTCACGAACAAAGTGAATAAGGAACAATTTGAATTTCTCTCGCGAACAAAGGACGAGAGCGGGTATTAAAATACCTTTCATATCACTTTACCTATCAATATATCAAGTAAGGCGAGTTTTATCGATATCATTCCCAATTTGGAGGAATTCCAAGACGTCGCGAGCAATTACGGCTGCCTTCGATTTAACGAATCCCCCTCCACCCTCCTCCCTTTGCAGCGATCGGCATCGTTGGTTTATCACTAATTTATTAAAGATGCCAGAGACGACGCGCTAATGATATCAGATAAATGCTAGGTCAATTTAGCTATTGGGATTTTTATTGCTGACTTGTTGAATAAAATAAAATAAGTCAGCTTCACGGTGTATGCCGCACACAGTAGGGTAGGCAGAGGGTAGCTAGTATTGAGAAACTCCGTTCCCTATTTTTCGCTGAATTCTGTGGGCATTCTATTGCATGTTGAGTGGCGGAACTTAACGCCGCGCTTTGCCTTTGCACGAGAGGGAAGAAATTGAAGTATGAATTTTAATAAATATTTCATTTCCTCGAGTAGGGAACCACAATCAGTCGCGTTTACAGTCACACTTTGTGCCGCTGCGCCACGACTGGGCTCATGTTGTTTTTAATTTGCATTTTCTATTTACTACATATGGTGGAATCATGGATGTAAAGAAAATTCGCTTCTTTTTGGGTGTTTTTTATTAGAAGTAGTAGTAAATATTCTAGAGTCTTCAGGTAAATCGTTTAATAGTAAAGGGTGAAATTGAAGTTATAAAATTAAAGTTACTCTTTACAGAATTGCGAACATAAATAAATAGCAATAAGTAGCAAACTAATATAAGAATTTTGACGTATCTTGATAAAAACTAGGCCTTATATGATAAGTACTAAAGCTTAGTGGTCAGAGCACTTCGACGGTAACGAAACAGGCGCGGTGTCGAGTTCTTTTTTTGTATATATTTCCTACAAATATTATTTTTTAGTGTAGAATAAAACTTAAAAATATGCTAAAAATAAGTAAAACATCATCAACATATCTTGCGAATTCAATGCAAATGTGCAAGAAATAAGTTTAAACAAGCAAACTGTCGCTAGTGGTGTACACCGCCAGTATGGTAATGAGGTATCCAACAGGACGCCAGTCCGCACCTGCTTAATAATTAACACGATGAAGAAAACTCAGCGAAATTTTAAATTCAAATTTCTAAACTTCAACGTGAGAATTTCCAACAAAAAGCATTGTAAAATTACCATGACCATTGCGAAAATGTCGATTGTAAGTGCGGTCTTTTCCATTTCCACTATAACCCGCATTAGCAGGGTAGGTAGAGGGAACCAAGTTATGACACTCCGTTCTCCATTTTTCGCTCGAATTTGAGGATACAATGCGTGTTCAGTAAAAAACGTTGAACGTTCTTTCTATTTACTTTTCCTTATGCTAAATACAAACATTTCGGTCTAAAACGTGTCAACCCACAAGCCTTGTTAAAGATGATAGACTCCCCATGTGAGGTAAATTGTACGTTTTAATTTTCCATTCATTTGGCTGTTGTCGAGACATTTTTTATTAGAATTAACTGATACAGTTAACTATACTTTATTCTTCATTTTTTGCTTGATTCCCAAGATCATTCCGTGTTGTGGAAAAACTAAGCCGTGGTTCTATTTCCTTTGCCTTATCCTAAATAAACACAATCAGATCTAAACCAGGCGACCCACAATCCTCGTTAAAGATGGAAAGAGAGTCCCGGTGTGAGCTAAATTCTACGTTTTAATTTTCCATTCATCCGGCTGTCAGCGAGTCACCGTTTTAAAGTTTAAGGTATGAATACTTTATGCCCCACTAAAGCGGGAGCGGTGTCGTTCCGCAAAAATAAATTGCAGGCTTCATTTAATGGAACATTTTTCATCATCATTTTATAATTTGAGGGATCCGTGGAGTTACGTCGCTTGGAACGCGGGTACGTGTTTGATTTGTCAATGGTTTGTTGAAATTATCTAGTTTTTTTATTGTTGGGCTTAGGGTTGGGTTTTTTATTGTAGGGTTATGTATATATATATATCGTACTTATATGAGTAATTTTGAAATGAGTCATATATTGTAATGAAATATGACTATGACAAAATCAAAGTTGTAAAATAGTTCGTATAGTATCTTATTATCATAAAGTGTAAATGAGACATGCTTTAATAGTTCTAAAGGAATAATTAATTTAATTTCGTTATTACTGGAGCCTACTTGAAAATAATATACTACCAGAATAAATATTATTTTAATAGCAACATTTCAAATGAAAAAAACAAAATTCGCCTTGTAATTTATATGGGAGATCGAAAATCGCGCTGAGACATCTCTTTAACATAAAAATTAAGACCTGCTCTTTTAACTTTTCGGTGTCTAGAACAATATTTTCACTATAATTGGCCCACCCTTATATATATATTGCGTTTTCCAAATTATGGAGAATTCTGGAGGCATCGCGGATAAAGTTTCGGAACTCAGCGCCTCGCTTTGACTCGTTATCAGTTAAGCATAAACATTTGAGTTTTGGAACTCACAATCTTTCACGTTTGCAGTCACAACTTCAATGCCTTCAATGATATATAATTGTGTTAAACATAACGTCCAATACTGTGTAACCAAGTAATCCATGAAAACACAAATATTTTAAGTAAGATATTTTTCTATGTGGCGATTAAATTCTGGACATTCTCTAACTTCCTATTATATTTTCCAAACTAACATAAACCAACACTTTTAATTAAAGCTATCAAATTTTAACATCCATAATACACCCAAATGTTGAAACCAAGAATAAGAAAGACGCGTCGTATTTCCACCGAATGGTAATACTAACGTTAATTTGGCAAGGAAAATGCTACTAACTTGGACCTGCTACCAAGAAAACTTTCTAGAACGACCAACTCCGGCTACTTGCGGTGCTTGCTCAAAATTTAAATCTGTAATTGTTACTTGAAATTGGATGTGACGGCGACATTCTATCAAGCACATTGTCAAAACTGGGAAAGTTAACGATTGCGAGATTGTTCTCCAGAACCACTTCTTTCGTAAAACTTTTCAATTTTGAGAACATAAAACTCTTTGAATTCAATACGAAAGCAGTTCGATCCTAGTCGATGCTAGTACAACCTCTAATTGTTTTACAGCTACGTTCAAATTAAACGTCAGTAAATTACAAAAACTTATTATCCTGTTGCATTGTTCGCAGCGTTCTTGTGCTAAAATCCAACATTGGCTCGCTCGTTATTTGTTTTTCTTATGTTAATAAAGTCTTTGTTTTGTTCCTTTCTCACTGAATTATGCATTTAGAAATAGATTAAGTAAAACTTTCATAATCATATTTATTTTATTTACTAGCTTAGCTGTACGGTGTGTCTTGCATATGGCAGCGTAGACAGAGGGAACCTAGTGATAAGTCATTCTGTTCCCCAATTTTCGTGTGTCGAGTGGTGAAAAGCTACCACTAAAACGCTGCGTCTTGTCTTGTTACCGAAGCTAAGAAATGAACATAAATCATTTCTCCAATTTATTGATATAAATAAGGATATAATTTATTAATAAGTCAAATGCAGTTAAGTTTGTATTTAACTTTTGAAAATAACATTCACAATTGACTACTACGAGAACTAGGTACTAAGAAAAGTACACATAGTGTCCCTTGGGTTTTGACCCGTGGTATTTGCGAATTTACTCAGCAGTTGTAACTACGCGGTCCGTAGAGGTGTGGACATAATTAAAACCCTCTGCCCATAAAAGTGAGGTCCTTTTGACCACATAACGTACTCTGATAACAAAGAGCTTAATCTAACAATCGACGGAGCGTTAAAAGAAACAATGCCCGATGCAAATATGGCTAAAACTTAAATAGAATAAAGTAGACCGCACCGTCCAACTCTGTGAAAACAATGTTACGGATTCATTACCGACACAAAGGACAAAGTTGTACCACCTGAACCCCTATGCCCAACTATGCGTGCTCGAACATCTGCGATGTCTCTAAACAATGCGCACAACTCTAAGCGCGCAACTTTCGTCACTGAAACGATGGCGGGGACACCCAGTGAAGTTCTGTATAGTAGTGGGAAAGCACTTATTTATAGGGTCAATGTTCAGTGGAGCGTGTCTAGAAGTCCATTACAAGTTCTGCGATGTAGAGGCGATGTAGAGGCGATGTAGAGCCGATGCAGCGGACGACTCGTGCTGAATATCAAACGGCTGCAGTCCGGCTGATCCGTGCTTATGTTGCAGAGTGCACTTCATCTATCCAGTACCCTGTTAGTCATCCCTAGAATTTTTAACTTTTCTTTTCTTATGTTTAAAACATTTTTATATATGTTTACATGTACTGGTTTT